>JAPYZC010000920.1:0-23809 GCA_030522665.1 Ichneumoninae sp. A BG-2022a
GTTAACCAATTAATTTTTTTATGAATTTGTTAATAACATTTTGCAATTATTATTATGCAAAATTAATCTTCTCAGTACCTTTAGTATACATGATTTTTCTTAGATTTTTACACCATCAACAAGTACTTGCAATTTTCTCTTATTCTTGTCGAACTTATGCGAAGTCAGCGCGCAGCGAGACTCCCTCCTTAAGGTACTTACACTAAATTCTTGAATCCAAGAAATCCGCCATTTGCGGTCGAAAAATGAGATTTTAGATATTTGCTTTTGGCGTTTTTACGCAAAATTCCAGAATCCCGAAAATACGTTATTTCCGACATCACGACATTAAAAAAAAAATACTGCACAACGTCACTTCCGGTCTAAAAGTGAACCTTTCAAACCGGAAGTGACGCTGAAGAGAATTTTAAAAAAAGTTCTTTTCCAAATCGTGACCAAACTTTCGCCGGACGGAAAATTTCACCGTGCATCGAAGGGCTTCGCTTCCCGCCCAAATTGGGAGTAGCCCAGATGGCGGATGGATTATGCCCTATTCCAGTGTCTCCGCTAACTGAATTTCCGGACGACAGCGGACCACAGTTGCCGGGCGCTCCTCCATCCGGATCTACACTGAAATCCACTCGGCCGAATGTTCGCACCGAGGGGCAGAGCAGGACGGATAGGACAGATGGATCGACAAGTGTTGAGCCGAGAGCGGCGTGACGAGCGTGACGTTCGGTCCAACACGCGCGTCACAACCAGCTCCGTCACAAGACAGCGATACGCCCCATTCCTTCTCCTGCATCTCTCGCAGATTCGCTTCTTCCCGCCGGATTTCGATCCCGCAGCACGGAGAATCGGAGCCGAAATCTTCGCGGAGTTAAATCAGCCGCAAAAAGTTGGCGAACGCATTCATCGGCTCATTCGCTCGAGGGAGCGAGTAACGGACCTCTCAGATCTTTCCTGTTCCTATCTCTTGCCCGTAACTCCGTCGTGGCGAAACTTTCGAATCGTATCCTCAGCACCGGGAGGAAACCCGCCGCATCGGGCGGTCGGGCTTCCCCTCGACGAGAATCGAAATACTCTCGTGGTCGAAGATTACGTGGCTCTTACCGAACGTCGGGTCGGCATACGAGAGTGGCAGCGCTCTCGGTCGAGTCTCGGTACGCGCGAGCAGGTAGATCAGTACCGAATCGAAATCTCCGGGGCGCTCGGGCCGCGGGGACCAAGTTTCGTGACTTTAATAGGATTAAGTACGAGCCCGAGGGTCGGGGACGAAAAGCGTGTAGACGCGAGGCTGGAAGGTGGCGCGGCGGGAGATTCACCTGTGCTTCGCGGCGCGGCACTCTCGGAACTTATGCGAATGAAGCAACCGACAGACATCGTTTCCGGGGATGCTCGCGGCCGGGCCAACGATGTTTGCGAGTGGCGAGGGAGCCTCGGCGCATAAATTGCCGAAACCCCCGCGAGCAGCGAGCATCGATGTCGTGGATCGGAGCGAAGGAGCTCTCGCGAATTGTGGAGGGAAAAATCTATTCGCGATGGATTCCGGGGAAAGGGAGGCGGCGGAGCCGCTGAAGGGTTTGGCGAGAGAGAGGTAAAAAATTCGTATGGATTTAATGTGGCGGACTGGAAGTTTTTGTGATGAAACTGGGATATTACATTTTATGTGCAGGTGTGATGAGACATTAATGTTCGGTGTGTTACGAAAGTTTGGAATACTTAATTTTTAGTACTCTACTTTTTTAATCATTTAGTTTAAGTTCGATGAAAAATATATTGATTGGTTGTACATCAAAATTGTACAACCAATTTAATGTTTCAGTTTTTGCATAACAACTTCAAGCCGGTACGTTAAGTTCAATGTACAATTGTGACGAAAAATGTACGAACTTTTATGGTGAAATTAAAGTCCATCATCAGATTGAAAGTACTATTATGGTTAAATTAAATTATACTATTAAAAGTAGAGCATTTCCAAATGATTAAATATGTTATCTTAATTTTTCATCACAATTCTACATGAAACTTAATATACCAGATTATGCATGAAAACTTCCAGTGCCAGTGCAATAAATTCCACACGAATTTTTTTTTACAGTCTGCGCCTAACAAAATTCGAAGAAATTCGTCAAACACGATATTGCCAATCATACTGCGGCGTTTGAAAAAAATACAAAAATTGGATGTTCGTGAGGCAGGTCGGTAATGCAGATTACCCGATAGTTTCAGCGGCGATAAAATCCGTAACGAAGATAAAAATAGCATCAGGCGCAAAACAACTAACGGAAGAATTTTCCCAGTGCTCGCGCCCAGCAAGAACCGAAGAAATTTGTCAAACGTGATATTGCGTATAGGTCGTTCGGTTAAGTCTACCAAGCGCCAGTGCACAAATGTGTTCGACACGTGTCGACAAAAAGCGCCGCCCTTTGTTCGACGGGAACGAGCTCACTGAGCGCATTTGGTGACACTTTGTCATCGCATCGGGCCCGACTAGGGAGGAAGTTATTTTAGCCTTAAAGCCTCTCGTGTCCCGGAAACTCCTCTCGCTCCGGGTTCATTTCAACAGCTCGAGCGTAAAGTGCTAAGAAGAAACAAACTATCGAGGAATTTCCCTCGTACACGAAACTATCGTAGACAACGTCGGGTGTGGGCACAGCGGGTGTTAAACTCCGGGTTCCCATCGAGGCGCGGGAAGTCGTAGTGTGCATACCGCAAGAGCCAGAAACCCCCCGTCGTCAATGCAGAATTCTCGCCCATCTGTTTTTGCACCCTGTCTCCTCCTCTCATTGTCCGAACGCGCACAAAACTCTCGTTGTTTCGCAGAATCCGCCGGAAAACGCATTAGCATCCGCCAACCGCGAAGCAACGGCTGTGACGTACGAAAGATATTTGTCGTAGGAAAAAAAAAAGTTTCGGATGGCGTAAGATAAAGTTAGAGTGTAAACAATTTTTGTTGAAAATTAATGAATGGTATTGGAAGTTATAAACTGTTTCTGATATTTCAAATGCGCGTTGCAATTTTACAGCTGAACTTTCATTTTTTTTATTAACTTTTTTGTACACTTTAGGCAAAAGGTTTGTAAATAATCTGGTATTTTTATTCTACGAATAAGTACATTAATGTTCGATTAATGTAAGCAAATTTCAAGATCCAGTACATTAATATCATTGTTCGCTACATTAAGTTTCCAATTTTTTTTTAACAGTGTTTGTGATAAATAATATTTTTATCCGCATTACGGATTTCGTGACTGATTAAACTATCAGGGAATTCCGTATACACGACCTATCTCACGAACACCGGATCTTCCTATATTTTTTTCAAACTCTGCGGCACAAATTCGACTCGCTACTTGAAAAATCAGAAATGACTCCGTAACAAAAAATTTTAAATTTAGCTGGTACATTGAATTGAATGTACAATTGTGATGAAAAATTAAAGTACTTTTATAATAAAATTAAAGTAAATTATTACAAATACAGCATTTCCAATGTTTTTAATTCACTGAACATCAATTTTCCATCACAGTTGTACACGAAATTTAATATACGAGTTTCTGCGTAAAAACTTCCATTCCGGTACATTAAATTTCGCACGAATTTTTTATACAGTGTAGGTAGGAGAGACCGGGGCAAAATGGCACAGCGGGGCAAAACGGGACAATGAGGACAAAACTCAAATTTCCAATGATTTTTGGCTGCCCATTTTGTCCCAACGATACATCCGGATTTTCAAACCCGTTTTGCCCCACGTACCGCCATTGCCACCATCCAAAAGTTATTGGAAACTTGCGTTTTGTCTCATTATCCCGTTTTGCCCCGCTGTGCCATTTTACCCCGCTCTAAACAACGACCGTTTAAAATAACTTTTGACCTCGAATTCGCCATTCCGTCAACATCAATCTTCGTCACAGGAATTAAATTTAAAAAAAGAGATCCCTGCAACGAGTTTCACGCCGTGATCCGAAATGCGTCGACGATGCGTTGTATCGAGCGCCGTTTCACCGTCGCTCCATTAGCGACGATCGCGGCTTCGTCGGCATCCGGTTTGTCATTCCAGAGACCGGTAGAGCAGTCGTACCGGCGGCATAGCTCGCGAGCGCTAGGCAGCGAGGGAATCGGCTTCGGATCTCCTCGATCGAAAAAGGAAACACAGTTGTGTCTCTGCGGACTCGGTGCGCGCGGCCAGCGGGATTCGTTCAACGGAACCAGGTCAAGCATTCTTAGGCGAGGAGCGATAAATCGTCGCCGGTGTTGCCCAGCCGCCGCCGATCGGGGCGGCACTGCCGGAGTCTCTCGATACAGAGGACCCCGTTCGCTCCCCGCGAGCAATTTACAGGAGAAGCACAATTTATACCCGATCGGGACCGGGAGTATCGACGCGGAGACACCGGCAAGCACACCGGATCGTCGCTTCGCCGAGCCGATTTTCCAGCGTGAAAAACACGTTCGACCTACCTTCTCACGAGCTTGTCCCTCAGGAGACGCCGACCCAGAGTTGCGAAGGGACCGCCGATCGGAAAGATCTGTTGCCGGTTACGCGTCATTTTTTCTTTTTTTTTTTTTTTGAGGAAGTATCTTTAAGTACACCGTGGGAATTGGTTCATTGTTTTTCTTTCGCGGCTATGACACTTTGCGACAACAAATTTATCGGAGAACTTTGACACATATGCGTTGATGGGTTTGCAATTTTTTAAAAATCTTTGTCGCGCTCGGATTCCACTCTGTCTTTCTGGAAAGTCGGTCGGGTCGGGTTTTGTTGATTATTCTCTTATCTGGGGGAATTTGTTCATTGTTTTTCTTTCATGGCTCGTTGTGTACGCTTCGGAGAACTTTAACTTTGACACATATGCGTTGATGGGTTTGCAATTTTTTAAAAATAGTTGTCGAGCTCGGATTCCACTCTGTCTTTCTGTAAAGTTGGTCGGGCCGAAGTTTTATTGTTTATTCTATTATCTGGGGGAATTTGTTCATTGTTTTTCTTTCATGGCTCGTTGTGTACGCTTCGGAGAACTTTAACGCACATCGGTTGATGGATTTTCAACTTTAAAACAGCTCGGTGTCTGAGATAAAAAAAAAAAAAATTCTCGAGCTCGTCTTCCACTCTGCCTTTTCGAAAAATTGATTGGGCTAAAATTTATTGTTTATTTTCCTGTCTCTGGGAATTAGTTCAGTGTTTTTCCACGTTGTATTTGCTTCGTTCGTCCTTGTATCACTTTTCGACAAGAAATTCGTCGGGAAACTTTGCGCACATCCGTTGATGGATTTTCAACATTAAAACGGTTTGGGCTCCAAGAATTTTAAAAAATCTTCCACGACCTCGTTTTTTCCCCAGCCTATCCGAAAATGCATTCAGCCCAAAATTGCACTGTTTATGCTGCAACCCGCCTGGCACTTTGCAATCGAAAATTTGTCGACGAACTTGCCGCCTATTTATTATCACGAAAAATTCACGATTCGCCGAGTCGCATTTTTTCCACTTTGTAATATCTTCGGTATTCTCTTCCGCAACTCGCCGATGTTCCTTTTAGCGCGCTCCTTCCCTTTTCACTCCTCGGAGCAGCCGTGGGCGGAAATTAGCTTACTCTTCCACAGTCGCTGTCCGTTGTCTGTCGAGTTTATCAAATTTCAATCAAGGAATTCATCCGAGAAGAACTTATCACTCGCAGTCAAGAATCCTCCATCGGCGCGCTGAATATCTCCGTTTATTATTCCAAAGTATTTTTTTTTTTTTTTTTTTGCGGTTCACTCAGCCTTAAGGAATGTTCAATCCTTGTCGGACCGCGCCGCGTTTCTTCCCCTCGGCGTCCTTGTAACGGGCTTCCTCGCTTATGCCGAACTCGATCGCGCCGCTTATTTTTAGACCGAACTTCGAGAACCGCCGCACACACCAGAAGTCTTCCAGCGAGAGATTTCTAGCAACCGCACTCGGCCAGCCCGTTTACGAGTTCAACACCTCTTCGCGGCACTGGCGAACGGTCTCCCTCCCGATCCGAGAGTTTCGCACGGACGCGCTAATATTTGACTGTCTCCGTTACACGGCACTGCCCGAATCACATTGCGGGTGGGGGAGAAATGTCGAAAAGTCTTTGGGAGTTGAACACTCGCGGGAAGGTGGAAGGCCAGCGAGGAGATCTGGAAACGACCTCGAACCGTTCGACGATCTACCGTGACGCCTTCACTTCCGGCGAGGAAGACGAAAATGAAAGACAATGTCCTGGGTGACAAAAAGGAGAGATAGTTAGAAAAGCATCGGAAGAGGCGAATCAATTTTTGAAAAACCGCACTAAGTAACGCCTGCTTCGCGTTTAGGCGCGGGACTCATTCGGAACGTCAGGACACATAGGAACAAACACGAAAACAAAAGACAATTTCTGGGTTGACAAAACAAGGCAAAGATAGAATTTTGTTCGAATACTACTGGAACGGACGAATACATTTTTGTCAAAATAAAAAAACCGCACGAAATAAACAACGCCGACTTTGCATTCAGACGCAGAACACATTCGGAACGTCAGGACATATAGGAACGAACGTGAAAACAAAAGACAATTTATTGGCTGCCCAAAAAAGCAAAGATGGAGTTTTATCGAAGGGACGAGTAAATTTTTTCAAAAAACCACACCGAACAAACAACGCCCTCTTCGCGTTTACACGCGGAACGCATTCGGAAGGTCAGGACACATAGGAACGAACGTGAAAACAAAAGACAATTTCTTGGCTGCCCAAAAAAGCGAAGATGGAGTTTTGTTGTCGGGCGGCGCAGTTGAAAACCATTGGAAGGGACGAATAATTTTTTTCAAAAAACCACACCGAACAAACAACGCCCACTTCGCGTTAACACGCGGAGCGCATTCGGAACGTCAGGACACACAGGAACGCGCCCGATCGAGCGAATTCGTTGTGGAGATGGAAAATCGGAAGTGAGCATCGAGCGTGTCTGGGCGTAAATCCAGACTGCGGATAGTACGCGGAAATGGCTTTGGTGTTCACAAAACAATGGCGTTTCCATCGATTTTAACGAGTTCACGAATGGTCCAATCAAACACCATCAGCATTTAACGCGAGACGATACCGTAGGATGTTTCGCCGCGTGTGCACACCTCTGTGTGCACATATGCAGTTTATCGTCGGGCATAAAACGGATAGAGGGCTGAATAGCAAGTGAAACGAGATCGAATCACTAAACATTTGACCATTATACGCTGACGCCCCCTCCCAATCGTTCCTCCCGATCGCTCCCCGATCGATAACTGAATTACTCGCGCCCCTGTAATTAACGGATATCAAATGCAAATTCGAACGCAATTCATGCACCCCGATCGACTATGTGTAAGAGTAAACGCGGATAGTAAATCGTCGACTCTTCGCCACGTCAATTCGTCGTCGAATGACACATGCCGGTTTCTCAGGGAGTCCCGCGACCTGTTCCTAAGTCCTGTTGGTCACAGGAAGCATGCTGTGTGCACACATGGCGAAACATCTTACGCTAACGTCTGGCGCTAAATGCTGGTGGTCTTTGATTGGACCAGTCGTGAACTCTTTAAAATCGATGGAAACGCCATTTTTTTCTGAACACCAACGCCACTTCCGGTGGATTTACACGCAGGTACGCTGATGAGCACTTCCAATTTTTCATCTCTGCAACGAATTCGATCGGTCGGGCTCGTTTTTATCTGTCCTGCATCCAGAAAAATTATTTATTTGACGGGCGCACCATAAATAAATATTTATTTGATTTAAAGAAATATTCATTTGATTTAAAGAAATATTCATTTGATTTTAAAAAATATTTATTTAAACCAAATAAATATTTATTTGCGGGTGCCCGTCAAATAAATTATTTTTCTGGGTGTGACGTGCCGGATTTTCCCCGCGCGTAAACGCGAACTGAATGTTGTTTCTTTCGTGCGATTTTTTTCAAAAATGTATTCGTCGATAACCAAATTACTCGCTCGGCTGTAATCAACGGATATCAAACGCAGGATCGAACGAAATCGATGCACCTCGATCGACTATGAGCGACTGTTAGGCAGAGACTTCGCGGAGAGTAAATCGTCGACTGTCCGGCACGTGAATTCGTCGTCGAATGACAGATGCCGGTTTCTCAGGGAGCCCCGCGATCTGCTCGTAGGTCTTGTTGGTCCCGGAAAGGATGCTGTGTGCACGTGTGTGTGCGGAGGGAAAATACGCCGCCACTACTACCAGCCCCGTTCGATGATCTCTGCCTCCTCCACCTCCTCGTTCCGAGTCACTATTCTCCGCAGACACTGCGTCATTCGCGGCCCGGCAGGCCGATCTGCACCCACGCACTTGAGGAGCGAGGCACGACTGCCTCGGCAACCCGGTAACGAGAGGCCGACTGCTGCACAGGATCGCGGACCGGCTGTGCGGATATTTCCCTCTTCTAATCCTCGTGCGTTCGACCGCATTGGCGGTCCCGATTTTCCGGAAATTTATAATATCGGGTGTCAAAGTCCGGACTGGCGGGGAATTCGGAGGATTGGCCGTGGTCGATGATGCGACGGCTGGTGCGAATTTGAAGGACGGATAAATATGGCGGTCGCCGGGTTTCGAGCCCGGGTTAGTTCCTAAAAGTGCTAACGTCATCCATATTTTTCCATCCGTAGGCTTTTCTACCTATATGTAATGCTGGACTGTCACACAAAGTTTTTTTTTTTAATTGGTTTGCGACAATGGTTTTATGTTTCTAGGTTCGAACTTAAGATCGATCTCAAACTACAATCGGATTTCAGTTCAGAACTGAGTTCGAACTTAAGATAGATCGCAATTATTAAATTAAACACAATTAAAAACACAAATTCGGGCCAAACTTCAATCTTAAGTAGAGGCCAAACTTCGATCTTAAATTCGGACCAAACTTCGATCTTAAATTCCGACCTAACTTCGATCTTAAATTCGAGCCAAACTTCGATCGTAAGTTCACGCAAAAATTCGATCTTCAATTCAGGCCAAACTTCGATTTTAAATTCGGACCAAACTTCGATTTTAAATTCGGACCAAACTTCGATTTTAAATTCGGACCAAACTTCGATTTTAAATTCGGACCAAACTTCGATCTTAAATTTCGGCCAAACTTGGATTTTAAATTCGGGCCAAACTTCGATTTTTAATTCGGCCCAAACTTCGATTTTTAATTCGGCCCAAACTTCGATTTTAAATTCGGACCAAATTTCGATCTTAAATTCCGGCCAAACTTGGATTTTAAATTCGGGCCAAACTTCGATTTTAAGTTCGATCTGAAAAGCGATCTTAAGTTCAAACTAACGTCTTAAAATGCAACCCTTAAAGAGCGAGGTCGACTGCCCCGGCAACTCGATGACAAGAGGCCAACTGCTCCATTGGATCGTGTACCGACTGTACGGATAATTCTTTTTCCAATGCTGGTCCGTTCGACCGTCTTACCAGTCTCGATTTTCCGGTCATCGACGACGTCGAGACGCAAAGTCGAGCGAAAATTTTTTTAAACCCGTGCAACAATTGTTTTACGTTGTTCCGCCTTCGCACTAAAATTTAATACAACTCCACCATCGCCCATCGTTATTTTTCTCGGAGCTCTCCGAACCGCGTCAAAATTATATTTTTCACGGCGATTAGCTCGGCTCGTTTCGGCTCGGCTCTTTTAACAATTATTCCGAGAACTCGGCAAAGTTAAATATAGCTATAACCGAGCCGTGAACCATTGCTCAACTATATATACACCGATGATTCGTTCCGCCGTTATAAAGAGACTCAGTTCTGAAGGGGGAGACGCGAGGAGCTGCGCGAGCCGCTCTGGCGCTTTTTTTTCACCCAAGTCTCTCCCCGCTAAACTTTGCCATCGATTAAATTCCTGAAAAGTTTGGATTACGGCTCGGTGAAGTTTAGTCGCGGAAAAGGTCTCGCGTGAAAAACTGTGGATGGAATTAAAATAATGTAATGCCGAGTCGAAGAGATCGGTTGAAAACGCGAGAAAGCTTCGGGCAATTCGACGATGTTGCATGCTCGATGCATAGATAAGAGTCGAACCGCACGCTGTGTGCTCGGCACGGGCATAAACTTCTGATATTTTCGTCGTGACTCTGCCCGGGACGGCGATCGGGATCGACGGTAGGTACGGCGCACGTGGGGATAACGATGCCTTAACGAGCGCGAAAGGAACGCATTATTATCGGTCGTTGTAAATATGTGCTCGTCGTTTTACCAGTCTCGATTTTCGTCTCGGTTTGGTCGTTGGCCTCGCGTTGCAACGAATGAGAGACGAGACGTGGGTACCGCACGCCCACGGCGATCGTTTACATGACTGGAAAATCGCGAATAATTACGAATCGGCCCCGACCGCTTGCCGCTCCTACACGCATCCTATTGTCGTGCGCAGTCACGACTGTGAGTTTCGTAATGGGAGAAAAAAGGACGCACGGTGGTTAAAAGAAAGTGCTGGAAATTGGAGAAAGAGATCGTTCGAGACCGATCGATGGGGCCCGATTTCTTTTTTTTTTGTTTAGGGATTTAATGTACAGTAATTTCTGTCGCCTACTTCTGGTACGGGAGAGCGGGGCAAAACGGGGTTTTGGGCAAAACTTCATTTTCCAATCATTTTTGGATCGGACAAGGTGGCAAAACTGGGCAGAAAAGCCTGATGTATCCGATAGGGCGAATTCGGCATCCAAAATTTATTGGAAAATGACGTTTTGCCCCGTTGCCCCATTTTGCCCCGCTCTACTCTACTGACCTTACACTGCGACAAAGAAATATGTGGATTATTTGGTCAGTAGAAGAAAAATGTTTGCCCGTATCGACAAATTTTTGAATTGATTGAAGCAAATAATTGTTTGACAAAACAATGCTTTGTTTGTACCAAAGAAACAACGGCTTTGAACGCGGATCGCCGCGAGTTTTGGTTAAAAGGATATTTTTTTCTCATTGTCGGAATATTATCGTGCGTAGCATTCGCTTCGGGCGTTTCCAACCAGCCGCACAAATAGCAGCTAACGTGATAATTTCTTTTTTTAAATTTGGTTCACAGATTTCTCCTTTTTGTACCCGTTTACAGTAAATCCTGATTTAGAGTTCAGAACAATACAGTTTATGATAATGATAAATCAGTAAGACGGATAGAAATAAAAAAATTACACCATTCTCGACCGACCGATCGCACCTGATTTCTTTTATTTTTAAATATTTTTTGTATGTAATACGTGACTCATATATATATTTTTTAAGATATTATTTTGATAAATATACTTTCTGAACGAGAAAACACATTTTAGGGACTTGGCGTACCATTTTCACTTTTTGTAATATACAATAATGTTCAGCACCGACTGCCAGTACCGGCCCATAGGACCATTATCGCGCGTGGCTTTCGCATCGGGTGTTTCGACCCAGCCGGCCACACGCATCGCGGCAACCGCGATAATGCATATAGTATATTAAACGATAATGAGGGGAACGCCAAGGCCGGTCTGTTTAATCGATAAGGGTGGGTGTGCGTGAGTCATTGGCCCCACCGGACGAACTCGACCTTTTTTTTACCAAACGCATGCACGAACGCGACCTCGTACCCACATGTATTATTACGCAACGGAGAACTCAATTTTACTTTTTGACACCCAACTGAGGGGGAACACCTTTGCGCGTTCGCTTATGAATTTCATTTAGATATTAGGCGTCTGTCCCCATTCCAAGCGCGATCCAGAACTGAAGGACACTGGCTGGTAACTTCCAGCCTGGTAAATTAAATGTACACATTTTGTTAACACAAAATGTGTACATTTAATTTACCAGGCTGGAAGTTTTTACGCAAAAATTGATAAAATCAATTGAATGTATAATTGGGATGAAAAATGAATGAACTTTTGCAGTAAACTTGAAGTTATTTATTATGTTTAAAGTACTTTCATAGTAAAAGTAAAGTCTTTCGAAAGGTTTTAATATACTGTAGCTTAATTTTTCATCACAATTGCACATGAAATTTAACATACCAATTTATGCATAAAAACTTTCGGTACCAGTACATTAAATTTCATACGATTTTTAAAAACTGTGAACTTAGATAGACAGGATATTTATTTCTTTTAGGTAAAGACCTTTTACAAATCCACTAATTGGATTAGCTTTTAACAAACAGCAGAGATTTATAAGTTTATTGGTACATACAAACAGGATACAACAGCGATAAAAAACACATTCGTAGAAAGCACGACTAGGTTCGACTTTGGTCAATCGGAGAGAGCAAACCATCGGTCGTAACTGTTAGCGGAGACAAAGTAGACTGTTGTTGACAACCTCAACAGAGAGATTTCATCTGGCTAATTGCTATGACAGAAACGAGCGTTAAAATCTCCACCCACGATTGTTAAACGTTCATATCGTTCTATAATGTCCAAAGGACCTCAAAGATTTTCTCACAGGCAAATAATTTATTTCACGGGCACCCGCAGATTAAAATTTATTTGATAAAAATTAATATTCATTTGGTTTAAATTAATGTTTATTTGATTAAAATAAATATTTACTTAATTAAAATAAATATTTACTTAATTAAAGTAAATATTTATGAGCGGGGCGTCCGTTAAATGAATTATGTTTCTGATTACAGGATCGCGCAGATGGCAAAGTCTGACCGAAGGAAATGAATTCTCGTGTTTAATGACTTAAAAAAAAGTTTTAGATCGTCATTAGCGAAGTTCATCGTTGGTCGGGTAAGTCGGGTCGCTAATGATATTAGCGGCCGACCGGCTAATCTAATGAATAAAATCTGAAATTGAATTATCGGAGAAAATATCGCGGTACAACATTTTGTTTTTTTTCCTCGAACGTACTGCCGATTGACCCAATTCTCATATCGACTAACTGGCGTTAGATTACAGTATAATGGTCAGCTTTGATTCTCCCGGCCATCGAAGTTTCACACGCTTGGCAAAATCGGTACGAATGTGTGCGTGAGAACCGGTCGTCGGTTCGCGCGGGACGCACGGAGAAAAGAATCGGGGGACTGACGAGAAATACCAACGACTTCTCGCAACGCGACGATCGTGGAGTTTTATAGCGGCCGGTGTCTCGACGACGAAGTTGGCGGTCAGGAAGGAGAGAAAACGGAGAGGCGGCGCGTACTTTCTATAGCTCCGAGGTAAATCGTAGGCGATCAAGCGCAGATTGCCCGTTGTGAGAGGTGAACGAGTAGAGGAACGTCAGAACTATTATACTTTAGCGGTATTTTCATACTCTGCTATCGACAGGGCACACCGGCTCGGACCCTTTGCTCCGCTATTTTTTTTTACGCGAGTCGATAATTAAAAAATTAAAAAAGAAAGGTCAAAGGCACGTTTGTTTTATATTTTGCAGGGGAGTTTAAAATAAGAAAGTGTATGCACACTATTTTCAGTAGATTCTGCGCCTCATGATTCTCGTTTGTCGGTCGGGAATCTATCGAGATTGCACACCGGTTTAAGGTCGAATTTTAAGACCAAAGTTTGAACTCTTCGGATTGAACTTAAGATTGAAGCTTGGCTCGAACTTCATTGCGTGCTGAAGATCCGTCTTAAGTTCGAACTTAAGACCGAAACTCAGTTCGATGTCGATTTCGTGCTTAAGTTTGATCTTAAGTTTGAGCTTAGGTCTGAAGTCAAATCAGATCGTAAGTTCGAACTTAACATCAAACTTAAGATAGATCTAAAGCACGTAATGAATTCGATCCGAAGAGCATTCTTAAGTTCAAGCCAACTTCAATAAATTCGACCCTTAGACACTTTGCTCCAGTATTTTCTTTATATGTGGCTCAATAATTAAAAACTATAAAACGAAAGGTCAGGAACATATTTGTTTTCTATGCGTAGGATAAGTTGAAATAAGAACGTAAATGCACACAATTTTCAGCAGATTAAGTGCCTTAATATTCCATTCAGAGTTAGGGACTCGTTTGTCGGCCAGGAATTTATCGACAACGCACACCAGTACAGAACCTTTGCTCCGATATTTTCTTTATGTGACTCGATGATTAAAAAATAAAAAACAAAAGGTCAAAAACACATTTGTTTTATGTGCTGCAGGGTAATTTAAAATAGGAACGTATATGCACACAATTCTCAGTAGATTCCATGCCTTAAGATTCTACTCCGAGTTAGGGCCTGATCGGGGACTCGTTTGTCGGCCGGGAATCTCGCGTGGGTGGAAGGAAGAGAGCAGAATGAACCGTTGCTGCGTACGTGCGACGAGAAAGTGCAACGGGCTCTCGGTGCCTCGGTATATAGTCCGAGCTCGTACTATTATCGCCTCGGACGTTCTCGAGCTCGCCAAAAGTGTCTGTGTTCGAGACTGCGGCGACGACAACCACGAAGGTGTGTAAAACTATAAAACCACGTAGAGCCGGCGTATCGGCATAGGTGCGCGTCTATAACGGCAGATCGGAATTAACTTTGTACACTAACGATGTAAATAAATTCTAGATTAAAGACTGCAACAGACACGTTGGAAATTTAATACACAAGACGGTCTGGCCAGAAACAGGAACGATTACACGCAAAAAAGAAATTGATAAGCCATGAAGAGCAATAACAAAAATATTACTCATTCATCAGAGGCGAATACTGATACGTAACTACCGTATAAACAATAATAATGAAGAGAACAAACGTTTTGTAAATTTAATACACAGAACGCTATAACTAGAAATAATCACGATTGGGCGTCTCATAAAAAGTTCGATATCCCCAGATGAGCATAAAAAATATTTTATAATCGACTGTCGAGCAATAAAAGAATTATTTCTTTTATTGCTCGACAGTCGATTATAAATTATTTTTTTTTATGATTATTTTTTTTATTCATCAGAAGCGTACAATGATACTTGACCACGATATGAATAATGAACATACTAAACCCGGTCTAGATGGAAACAAGAACGATCACGTGTAAAAAAAAAAAAAAATTAACAAAAAATTGTAAATCAACAGATGAGCAATAAAAAGAACCGTGACTCATTCATCAGAGGCCTATAATGATAGTCGATCACCGTATGAATAATAACGACGTAGAGAAACATTGCCGAACTAAGCACCACACGAGTAATAACGATGATGAGAAACACAGCTCAGCGTTCCCGAAGAGGATACAACCATACCCATGCATATATAATCCACGCACTCATGATATTAAATTGTACCCACAGATTTCTCTCCCTCGGGCTTCAAGTAAAATGCGAACGTCCTGCGCGCTCAAGTTTTCCGGGATAATCGTGAGAGCCGAATAATCTCACACCCGTATATACACATATGTACGTATATACATATATAGAACCGTTTACGATATTTCTCACGGCGCATACATCAAATCGGCGTTTCGAAACTTCCGGAACTTGCGCGCGTTTTATTACACTCCCGTGGGCTTTCCGCGGTCGACCCGTGGATAACGGTCGGTCGACTATGCTGAAAGATTCCGCGAGAATCCATGCGACGCTCGGATGTCTCGGTGAATCCTGTGTAGTGCCCGAGAATCCGCGAGCGTTACACCGTCGAGCTCTTACCGGCGTGAGCCAACTGGTATGTACTAACGTACTTTAATGGAAAGGAAGGCACACGCACCACCCGGCCGGTGGTTGGGGTGCAACCCCTCTTCGCCAACGACCACCGGGGTTATACGTTTGGCCATTGTACGGCCATGCCTGCACGACCCCTCCCAGTTTGGCTTTCAAAGGCGCTACCCCGCGTGTATCCCGTTACGGAAACCGGAAGGACGGATCTTCGTGTGCCGGTCCGGTGAAGATGCGCCCTTCTGAACCTCAGCGAGGCTCCGCGCGCCGAATACGAAGCCTGCCGGCTGCTGATACGGACCGGGGCCATTTTTTGGCCCCGTTCGTAATTCGTCGGGCTCGCTCGATTCGGCGGCGAATATTCCGGCGGAACAGACTTTCGCGACGAGACAGTCACACACGGAAAAATAATTTGTCTGACGGGCACACGCAAATAAATATTTATTTGCGGGACGCAAAGAAGTATTTCATTAATAAAATCAATATTTATATTATTGTATGGATGTGTGTGTTTATTTGCTTTTGAGATCACAAGTCATTCTATAACAAGAAATAGCTTGGTCTATATATTTAATATTTATTTAATTAAATACCTGTTAGTTGTAGTGAGAGAGATTTATTGCCAAAGTTAATATTTACAGTTATCAATTTACGATTTAAGTTATCTTTTTATACTAAATTTTATATCTCATGCTAATTTTGCCCCTTGGCAAAGAATCATCGACCTCGGTCCCAAATGCCTATTAGTTAAATTAAATACATGTTTATTTCAATCATATGAATATTTATTCAATTATTTGTTTAATCAAATAAATATATATTTAAATTAAAGGAATATTTATTTGCGGGGCGCGAGGCGATTTAACGTATCCGTCGTTGCGTGTCGACATTAGGAACCGTGGAAACAATGCACCGATATGCTGGCAGTGAGAGCGGGTCACGCATAATCGCCGGCGAGCGTGCGACGTTTCGGCAAAAAAGCAACGGAGCGTTATCGACTAACGGATCGGCGATAAATGGATGGGAATTATGGGTACGGTGATTCGCGTACATTACCGCGTCGCTTTGCGAACCCCTTTCGAAACTCCTTTCTAAAAAAAAAAAACTAAAAGTTTCGCAGCTTCCTCTGATCCATGCATATTCATCGCGCCGCATGGAGTCATCAATTTTAGCTTAGCGTTTATACTTATCCGACTAGGCGTCTTGTACGTTTTGCCAGGGCCAGTCGAACGAATCGACCATCGGCGAGATACACCGTTAGGCACTTCGGCATTCCGCTGTGAATTCCAGAAAACCCGCAACATTGAGGCGCTACCAATGGTACTACACCTCGGCGACGATAATGGATATAGTGCGAAAGGCTCGCGAAGGTACGCGCAGGCATAGTTTACGTACTGTTCGTACTCCGCCGGCTCGTACCCTCCGTAGAACCAACCAGACACGCATACGCACGTGCGGCGCACGCATACATACACTGAGAGAAGGATATTATAAAAACTACATCTACACTGTAAAAAGAAATTGTGAATTTAATGAACCGGATTGGAATTTTTTAATGCAAAAACGGGTACATTAAGTTTAATGTACAATTGTTTGTTTATTTATTTATTTATTTATTTATTTATTTATTAGTTATAAAGAGAAAAATAATGTTTCGATCAGAAAGTTTTAGATTTTCCAAAAATTTTTACTATCACATCTACGAAAAATGCCTATAAATCTGGTATTTCCTGTCGGAGTTGTCGCACTGTAAAAAAATTTGTTTGGAAATTAACGAACGGTATTGGAAGCTTTTTTACATAAACAGTTTCCTAAATTTCAAAGTCATGCGCAATTTCAGAGTAAAATGTTAATGATCAATGACATTTTTTTTGTAAATTTTAGGCAAAAGGTTTATAATTTTAATATCTGATATTTTTTTTCACAAAAAAAAGTTCATTAATGTTCAATTAATGTAAGTAATGTGAGTAAATTTCCTGTTCCAGTACCTTATGTTCACTCTTTACTTTCATAATGCGCCCTAGTTCCCTAGTACTCTGTGCTATGATAATATCTTTCAAGCGATATAGTCGCATTTACTGGATCCTCCACTCAGCGCGCACACACGCGTGTTTGGTTGTGGGTTGTCTTGCGTTTGCCTTAGCTTGGTCCAGGCCGGCTGCGCTCGCCCCGGCGAGGAGAGCATGCCAGACATTGTGATCCGGATGGTCCCCCAGCAGCATGGGCAAAGCCGTATGACTGGTTTTCGAGTATCGCGACGATCCGGCTTACAGTATGTATCGCACCTATGTACCCTGTGTAGGTAGTGTGCGAATCGAGGAATTTCGATGGGTTATGTATCGGCTACGCGCGACCGATGGAACGTTTCGGCGAATTATGAACTCCCGAGGGCCACGCTCCATTGGAGCAACCCCTTCCGGAGATGCGATATTCGCGTAACTGATTAATCAATTAGTGCAATTAATTATCGAGGGCGAAGTCCATTTATCGGGAATGGCGGTGTTGTATGGCGAGCTGCATCGGTACAGAATTTTTTTTTTTTTACGTTCACTTTTATTGGGAACTTCGGGTCAAAAGAGGGTATCGGACTGAGGGGTTGCGGAGATCCTTCGTGGCCTCCGCTGCTCGGTTGTGGAATTCCATTCCGCCGGAGATCAGGCGGCTTGGCTCTGTCGGGCTGTTTAAGCGGGTCTATATGGCCCTGTTGCTTGAGGGACGGGTTAATCTTTTTTTTTACCTTTGCCTTTGCATTGTTATTGTATTCTATAATTATTATTTTCTGTTATTTGTCTGGTATTCTATTATTATTATTTCCTGTTAATTTTTCTCTATTATTGTTTTTTATTATTGGGATTTTATTTTTGCATTTGCATCATTATTGTATTCTATTATTTTTCTGTTATTTTTTGTTTTTTTATTATGTTGCTTATTTTGTACTGGCACGGTGTTCTTAGGGGGCTGCGGCCTCAGAACACAAAATAAACGCTTCTATCTATCTATCGAGTTTTAGGACATGCTGGTCCGTCTATGCAGGAGATTGCGTGGCGGAGAGGACGCCGACTACAGAGAACCGATTTACAATTCAAATCGCCGATAGGTCGTACCTTGAAATTTTCGGAGTTTAGTTTAACGAACTCGTTTAGTCCTTGCGGCTGCTGTTTCTGGTGCTGTAGGTTGGAATTTACGGAGAACTATGCGCGCAAAGATCATTCACGAAACAATTAAGGACGAGTTCGACCGTTCGTTCTTTTCTGACGAATAAGAGGCGACTGCTTGCGGGCCTTCTGCAAGGGTTGAATTCAATTAAAAAACATTATTGTGTTGTCCTCACTAGAGCAATAAAATCGATACGTTGTCGAGGAGCCAGGAATGGTTTCTAAAAGTCCGTATTTTCATTCACGTATATATGGGGAATTCCCTGCCTTTTCGACTTGCATCTAATCCTTCACATCTTGGATTATGCTCGTGATTTTTTATGTGACTGAACTAACTCTCGAAAGCACTCAGACTTTTTAACATTGTTTATAACTATTTATGATTACAAAAAAAACACTTATTGATCGCCACAATATAAACATCTGAACAAATTCTGAGAAATCTTGTGTCGTGTATAAATAGTTTTAAGATTTCAACTTTTTTGACCTTCTACTTTTTTTCTAAATTGTTTCGAAAAACCACAACGGTGATCAAAAATAGAAGAAAAAATCAGCTGCTTATGAGTTATCGCTGGATCATTTTTATATGCGGCACTGCATTTTTGGGAACTTGTTCAGATTTTTCCGAAGAGTGTTTTTTTTTTACTTAAAAAAAAAATGCTTTCTTCCAATTTTTCTAGATCCAGGTTAAAATTATATGCATATGCATTGGTCGTCGCTCCCTCATCGTATATCGCAGCGGATTCGTAGAAACGATTTATTCGTAATATATTTTCTTAAACGCGTTGACACTTAGCACAGTCCCGTCATTAGTGGAGGCGACGTTGGGGTGTTCGCCGAGTATCCTCCGTTTATTGACGAGATTTTAATAGCGGGGTCGCTTATGGTCCCGTTCGCTCGGCCATGCCTCTATTGTACACACGCGTTTAATTGCTTCTGGCGCACCCTCCGCGAGATTTTTTTTTTCCCGTGACTATCGCCGTCTCGTTCGGAAAGTCGCTCGACGCGGTGGTTCGCCGAACGAGCGACAGAGTTATACGGGCGGAAGAAACAGATAAGGATGAAAAAGTGAGAAAAGTTGAGATATTATTCATCCTTCTTCCCAGCAAACTTCCTTTGCCCCCTTACAATCGCCATCACTCTTCGCCGGGTACTCGGAGGGTCCAAAGTCCCGATAATATTTAAGCAAGCTTCCCAACACCACGAGGGTATTTTTTTATTATTCGCCCACCAATGTAACAGATAGACACACTGTTAAAAAATGTTGTTTGAAAATTAATGGCACTGGAAGCTTTTTTACATAATCAGTTTCTGAAATTTCAAACACATGCGCGTTGCGACTTTACAGTCAAATCTTTATTTTCAATGCTAATTTTTGCAAATTTGAGGCAAAAGATTTGTAACTTTAATATCTGGTAGTTCAATTTAAGAAAAAATGTCGTTAATGTAAGTAATGCAAGTCGATTTCCATTTCTAGTACTTTAAATTTACTGTTTATTAGAGGCATCGATCCTGCTAATGGAAATAGAAAAGCTTGTGAAAAAATTGTTCGAAAAGCAGGCAATTTATTTTATCTGAGAGGAAAAAATTTCACGACGATTACTTTGCTCTGCCAGGGAAAACACCTTGGTTGGTATTTTCTAGGTTCGACCGCACCTTTCGGCAAGCCGGACGGTCACCGCAGTCCCGCTAATCACCACTGCGAAGACCACCAGAGGTTTGTACTACAAGCGCTATGTTTAATTTAACTTAATCCGCACGGGGAGTTTCGCTTTCTCTCCGGGCCGTGCTTGTAACGCCCGCAATGTTCGAAATAGTTTGCCGTGATTGTATCAACCCACTTGCAATTCGAATGCATCGGATAGAACGGGATGAGCGATTGGCGAATACCGTGGTTGTTAGCTTCTTCCCGCACTGCCAAACACTGTGCTGTTAACTCTGGCACATCGCACCCCCAGATCAACAGCTTAACGGCTTGTACAGTAAACCGATAAGTGATGTAAAACGGCCGCGGCCAGGGTGCGACACGAAGGGATCGATTACTCGCGTGCCCAAGGTATATTTACATCGTAAACGCACATTTCTCCACCCAACCGCACTGTAAAAATTAATTGAAAATTTAATGCACCGGAACTTGCAATTTTATCACATTACATTAATTGAACGTTGATGTACTTTTTTTGTAAAATAAAAATACCAGATATTAAAGTTACAAATCGTTGGCCTGGAATTTAGAGAAATATTTGTAAAAATAAAAACTGTGCTGAAAAATTGCAGCACAGATGTGTCTTGTGTTCATGTTATAATAATTTTTCACTGATGAATCAGTTGATAAAATATTAAAATGCAAATTATTACCGAGTCAACGAAGGAGAAAAAAATCCTTTAAAATTAACCCCAGACTGCTAAAAAGTGAACCACACCCAGAAAAATAATTTATTTGACGGCGACCGTTTATTTGGTTTAAGTAAAATATTTATTTGGTTTAAATAAATATTAATTTCATTTAAGCAACTATTTACTTAATTAAAATAAATATTGATTTAAAACAAATAAATATTTTACTTAAACCAAATAAACGATGGTCTTCAAATAAATTATTTTTCTGGGTGCAAATTCGGTACAAAAAAATGACGTTCAAATCCCAATTAAACAAATGTTTTTCGTTGTTTTAATATTTGCGATACCGAACAAAAATTACGATCACGGCACAACAAAAGTTTTCTGGTATAAAAAACGGTAAACTGACGGTCAATTGACGCTTAGGAAAAATGATCAAGAAACTCTACAAGCACGCCGCTCTACCGAAAGTTGACTGCCTTTTCCACTGCAAGTTTTTTTTCTGTTTTTATGACAATGTTCAATCCATTACTCCGAGGTTTCTGAAAGCCCGCTTTCGCGAGAACGGCTCTCGTATACAAGAGGTAAACTTTTTATCACACTGTCATACCACCTAGGAAGATATTAAAGTCGAAATTGGACGTCGCGCGCGGATGTACTTTGCTGGCGGGTATGCGTTCACGGGCCAAGGAATTTAGTTATTAGTTTGCGGGGTCTGCGTGCGCTCTCACGAGGCAGTCGTCCACCCACGGTTCATGCATATGCACGTATCCTAATACCGCCTATGTACGTACATCGCCTCGTACTCCGTATATACATATACATAACATAATAATGTGTAATATTCGACGAAAGTGGGAATATATATAATGGAAGTCGTAACTTTCTTCGAGGTGGGTAAAGCCACGGCGAGTTGAAAAGGCGCGCGAGTGAAAAGCGCATAATGCGCCGATGCGCGGGCGCTTTTCACACGCGAAGGCTATTATTGCGAGCGGTTTTTACAGCATTCGCACTGGGTGTTGCGCCGATTCGCGAGTGAATTACACGCCCGTGTTGGTATCGCCGTTCACATGTCTACGGAGACGTGCCGAACAGATGTAACAAAATCCGCACGTTTCCCGCTGTTGTCTCTAACTTTCCGCGCAACGCACACCTTTTTTTGTTCCGCAATGCAAACTGGACAAGTCATAAATATTTATTGTCGTCGTCCACGGTATTGACACGAAATGCTGGGATTGCGGAATGGCATGAATATGAGGTTTCAGTTGTGGAATATAGACATGGGGATTAGTGAGTGGTGACGTTGGAATGCGTTGCAGATATCGAGGTTTTCAGATGATGGACTCATAACTATTGATGTAGCTTCGAGAACGCACCATGCCAATATTTTACGGCACGATTCGCAACAACTTTACCCATGTCAACTTTACATATGACAAAATCTATGTTTCGTGCTGTTGTCTCTAACTTCGCGCGCATGCGCACTGTTTTTCTGCGATGCAAACTAGACAAGTCGTAAATATCTATTGTATTGACACGCAGTTCCGCGATTGTAGAAATGTATGAATATGAGGTTTCAGTTGTGGAATATAAAAAGGGGGGGGGGGGGGTGAGTGGTGACATTGGAAAGCATTGTAGGGGAGAGCGGGGCAAAATGGGTTTTTGGGCAAAACGTCATTTTCCAATGATTTTTGGATGCCCGAATTCGCCCTATCGGATACATCAGGCTTTTCTGCCCAGTTTTGCCATGATGTCCGATCCAAAAATGATTGGAAAATTTAGTTTTGCCCAAAAATCACGTTTTGCCCAAAAACCACGTTTTGTCCAACAACCACGTTTTGCCCCGTTGCCCCATTTTGCCCCGCTCTCTCCTATTCAATTGATTAAGTCGTAATTATAAAATGTAGACGTCCCCCCTAGGAACCATTTACCATGTAAGTTTTTCTCGGTGTAGATATTGATTTCCAATTGATGGATGCATAACTATTGATGCAGCTTCGAGAGCGTCCCCTGCCGGTATTTCACAGTACGATTCGCAACGACTTTACCCATGTACCAGTGAATCCTACGACTATATTAAACCCACTCGGCGAAGCAACAGTGGTGCCGACGAGCCGGGCTCTTGTATAGCGGTAGTTCGCCCCCTGTTTCCGCCCGCCTTTACTTCTGATTAGTTACGTGACCCACGCGAACTCGGGGCGTGTTACACGGTATATTAGGCCCGAGATTCTCTCTACCGAACTCGCTGACTGGTTTGCTCTCCTCCTCCTCGTTGAGACTTCTATATTAATCCAGAAGTTTCAGCTATTATTGTACCGAGAGCCGTGGCCCGTTGATGAAAATTATATCAGAGCTCATGAAATATCGCACGAACCTACGGACTACTCGATAGTAAGAAGTTTCTGTAACGATTTTTTTTCCTTATTGCACAGAACCACGCATGCGCAGTACGTAATATGGAGCAGAATTTATTTTTAATTGTAATTTTGAGATTTAAAAGGAAAATATTGGGTTGGTCGTAAAATAATTGTTATATGCGTGATCAGCGAAAAAAATACGTGGAATATAGCCTTGAAATAAACACATAACTTTACCAGGTAACAACCCTATACTGATAAAAAATACGGTTGAATCAATTAAGATTCGGGCAGGGACGTTCAATTAAAGATTTTGTTGATACAGCTAAAAAATTAGCTAGTTCAATAATTTGTCGGGTGATTTCACCAAAATATTTTTGGGTCATTCAAATATTTTGTTGGACCAACTAAATATTTATTTGAACGTCCCTGCCCGAATCTTAGTT
>JAPYZC010000921.1:0-23796 GCA_030522665.1 Ichneumoninae sp. A BG-2022a
TATTATGCAAAATTAATCTTCTCAGTACCTTTAGTATACATGATTTTTTAAAGATTTTTACACCATCAAGAAGTACTTGCAATTTTCTCTTATTGTTGTTGAACTTATGCGAAGACAGCGCTCAGCGAGACTCCCTCCTTAACTTGTGAAGCGATAACTTTTTTATTTAAATTTTGTCATGAAAAATACCATTCAATTTTTTCGAGATAATGAAGTAAATGTATTATGCGATTTTTTTTTTTCACGAAGTATCCTTCAACGAACAAAATTTTCCATCAACGGTGAAATAAAAATAATCCACAATAGCAAAAGTTGAAATAAGGTAAAAGTACCAATGGCTGGACATCTAAGGAAGTAGTTGCAATCCTCGGACATCCATGAAAAATCGTATGTCCATCGCACTTGCACGCACTTTTTGTCCGGTCATTGGGACGTTCGCCTTATGTTATATTGGTTCGTCTGGAAATTTTTAACAAATAATCCCTTGCATTGGTTACGTATATTTTTTATAATTTATTATTAATATTTTTGTAGTAATGTCTTTTCATTCGTGGTTTATTTTGTTTTAAATTCATCATTTGATACATTTTTGTAGAAAACTTTTACAAAAAAAAAAAAATAAACAATAATTGTTACGACAGATCGGCTCGGTCGGCAACGAAAACTGTAATTAACTTTTCCACAAGTTTCGCTAGAAAGTTCTTACACGAAGCGTGAGTTAACTCAAGCTCCGTGTAGGAAATTGCTTTGGAGCATGAACGGTGGGTTACCGTTAAAAAAGTATGGAAAAAAAATGGTGCGAAGTAATTTGCACATGGCTTCCTCATTTATTACAATGTCGCGCATAGCTTTCTCTAGGAGAAAGTTCGTTGATCGATTTTTGGCTTCCTCCTGGAGGAAGCTACGCGCAAAATTGTAACAAATGAGAAAGCCATGTGCAAACTATTTTGCAACATTTTTACATATTTGTGAAAATCAGGTTTCATCTATAACGCAAATAAATTTATTTTTCAAAATTAATTATAATTTAAATATACTTTTTAATTATCATGTAAAATAATTACATGAAGTGTAGTTGCGGTCCAGAAGATTCTAAATATGATTATACATTTTTTATTTAAAAAATTCCCTATAAAAAAACACCTTGTAACTCGCAATGTCGGCAGAACGTTTGATGTATTTTTCCCACTGATCATGAATCTCGCATTTGTTTAGCTTCTATCGCAATATTTGAAACGGAAACGTTTATCTGCTTTGAGGGACGATTTTTTTTTAAATTCAACATTTTATAAAATTTGCTTCCCAAATTTTATACAATTTTTTTTTACATGTTTACATGTAGTCGATAGGGAACGTGTATCCATAATGATCCATTTTTGTCGAATTTTTTTTGGCAAACATCTCAAAACGTTTAAGAGCAAGAGTGCAAATGATATTTTTTGAGAAATTGAAAATGTCACAAAACCGAGACCCCTCGACCAATTCCTACCAAATTCAATAGCGAATATTGTTTGATGTTGATCTACTTCTGTAAAAAGATTCAGTCCTATATTTCAAAATTTGCGAAAGCTACAGCGCGAACACACTTTTTTTTCGAAAAAATCAAAATCTGATTAAATCTGAACGAATGTTTAACTTAACAAACAACAACTCTACATGCGTCAGAAATTTCAACAACAAAAACAAAAATCCATCCAACTATTGAGACATTTTTGTGTAAATGTCATTTTGGAACTTCCCAACAAGTGTACATGAATATCAGGAATTTTTTTTTTATTTTTTTTCAAAAGAAAACTTCCTCCGCAAGAAAGCAAAAAAAAATCTATCACAATCTTCGTTACCGACCGTGGTAACTCGCGCGCTCGTGCCGACAGCTGTTTGACTTTTTTTTCTCCCGACCCAATGTTTCGCCTTTAATCACATCGAGACTCTCGAGCTTAAATACGAAGGCAATTCGACGAGTTTTCGCTTTCGAGTTTATCGTTCGACCCTTTGTTCGAAATCGCTCGCTCTAGACCGGCTCGGGCGACCAGTCGATCAACCCTTTGAATTCGCTTCGAGTTCTGCTACTCCCTGTCGCCACGGGAAGCTCACTCGGCACGCACAACGCCACCGTCACTAAACAACACGACCACGACACGCTTGCAGAATTTCTCTTGTACTTACCCTTGCGAAAATACACACACGCAGACTCGGACTTCCCTTCGAGCCCGGCTCGCCATAACCGCCCCCCCCCCACCTTCCCCCTCCACGGCCGTCCGGCGGCACTCCCAGACACAAAGTGTGCGTGCGACTGTGCGCCACGGGGCTCTCTTTCATGCGCATCCTCGTGAATCTCGACGCTATTATTATTATTATTATCGCTACCTATTCTCATCGTAACCTATGCTTTTCCGATTTTTTTTTTTCGATATGAATAAAATTCTTGGACGACGATGAGAACGAAAAGAAAAATAGCGTTGATTTTTATATCTCACATCTTGTTTTGCTGCTACGTTTCGAAGTATCATTCGAGAATTGCTTATTGTTGCAACTTTAAAAAAAATAATAAAAAATTGAAAATGTCCCCAAACCGAAACTCCTCGACGGATTCGTACGAAATTCAACAGCGAAGATGGTTTGCTGTTTGTTTACATCTTTACAAAGTTTGAGCCCGATAATTTTTTTCAAAATTTCTGAATCTGATAAGGTCTGTAGCAATATTTCGATTATTGCGTGAAATGTATTTTTGCAAAACTAATAAAATTCTTCGACGACGATTAGAAAAAAAAAAATTTATATCTCTCATTTTGTTTTGTTTCTGCGTTTCGAATAGTTGAGAATCTTTCCATTTAGCGCAAAAATTCCAAGTCCCCCCCCCCCCTTCCTTTAAATGGTTCCCCTTTATCGGACCTTTTTCACGTTTTTCACACACTTGCAACGGCGCGAAAATACAAAAACGGGTTTGCAACTCCACCAAGTATTTATTTATTTCTGTTAATTCTTTATTACTTTACTTTATTACTATTCTTTATTACAATATTAGCAGCTATGTTTCTGTTAGTATTTTTTTAAAGTTTGTTGTTTGTTGAACGCGTATTGTGAGCCCCGCAAGCGGGACGCTGTTGCAGCTGACAGAACAAAAAAAAAATATTGGTTTCGAATGACCTTGACCTTTAACATTTTTGCATTTTATGCTCGCAACTCTCTGTTCATTTAATCGTCGCTACGCATTCTGTTCGTCGGGTTCCTTTCGGAAATAAATATCCGGCGTACGAAGCGGAAATTTTAAGTTAGAAATGAATTTTTTTTAGTTAATTAAGTTAGAAATGATTTTTTTTAGAGAATTGAAATTTTCGTTATCGCTTCCTCAAGATCTTTCTTTATTCGCAAAGTTTATTCCACGAGAAAGCATCTTCTATATTTTTTGGTTTCCTCATGGAGGAAGCTTTCTGCATAAAGGAAAACTGTGAGGAAGCGATATGAAAATTTGAAGTTTCACCTTTTTCATTTATTTATTTATATTTATTTATATAGGGTAGAGCGGGGCAAAATGGGGCAACGGAGCAAAACGGGGTTTTTGGGCGAAACGCTATTTTCCAATAATTTTTGGATGCCCGAATTCGCCCAATCGGATACATCAGGCATTTCCGCCCAATTTTGCCACCTAGTCCGATTCAGAAATTATTGGAGAATTTAGTTTTGCCCAAAAACCCCGTTTTGTCCCGTCGCCCCATTGCGCCCCATGCGATAATATTCTGTGTGCACGATGTTAGCCATATAGCTTTAAAATTGTGACAGGCAGAGCGCGAACCGACATTTTTGAAAAAATTAATAATCGCGGAAAAAAATTACTGCCAATTTTTCAATGAAAGTGTAAAAAAAAAAAACATTGATCATTGACCTATGCTATGTGTGAAGTTTTAGCTCGATCGGTCGAGGCATTTTCGAGTTATACCGGTTTGAATTTATCGGGTCTGGTTCACACATACCCGAATAAAAAAATAACCGAATATGTGTTTGTGAGCGCACACACAAACACATATTCAGATATTTTTGCTAAAAGTGATTATTCGTTGCTTTGCAATATTTTTACACAGTGACACAAAAATCGTCGATTTATTTTCTACGACAACAAAGCTTCCTCTATGAGGAATCAAAATAAATAATATTTTTCAATATTAAATATCGAAAATGCTGGTCTTCTCGTTTGGCTTTTTGTGGGATGTCATACAGATTCCATATCTTAGTTGAGAATCGACATGACGACCTTCCGCAAAAGTTATCTCCGCTAACATTCAAAAACTTTTTAGTTAATAATATTATATTATTATATATTAATAATAATTAATCATATTAATTATTAATAATATTAATGAATAATAATTAATAATTAATTATCATTCATTATTAATTGTTAAGGAATATGTAATAATTAAACATATTTTCGGGAATGCTCAATTAAGGGGATGCTGGGATAGTTTTTAACTCCTTACTGACCTTTCTCATCGAACGAACTAGGCGATTTCTTAGTTTCAATTTAGAATTAATTAATACGCTACGCATATGCTTCAACTCATGTAGAAAAAGTGCTTCGGCGTGCAATAATATAATAATATTATATTATTATATATTAATAATTAATTATATTAATTATTAATAATATTATTAATTAATAATAATTAATAATTAATTATCATTCATTATTAATTGTTAAGGAATATGTAATAATTAAACATATTTTCGGGAATGCTCAATTAAGGGGATGCCTCGATAGTTTTTAACTCCTTACTGACCTTTCTCATCGAAGGAACTAGGCGATTTTTTAGTTTCAATTTAGAATTAATTAATACGCTACGCACATGCTTCAAATCGTGTAGAAAAAGCGCTTCGGCGTGCAGTCGAATTTTCAACAACGTATAAAGAATTAAGAAAATCGAATAGTACAGTTTGCGAAAAAGCATGAACGCAGCTTACTACACTTTTTATCGGCTTCGATCACTTGTCACAAGTGAACAGTAAACGTAAAAACATCCACTGTAAAAAAATGTTATGTAATTTACTACACGTTTAATATACAAAGTTATATGAAATACACAACCTGGGTATATGAAATTAGAATTCATATACATTGTATTTGAATTTTAATAATTTAATGTTAAATGCAATACCTGTATATTAAAATCACCGGTGCTATCCGCATATGAAAATTATGTTATTATTACAAATATTATACACATAATATTGTTTTTAATATACCGGTAACGCAATATTCTCACATGCGTATCAATAAAATTTCATATACTTTATATGCATAAAACACACATTTATGAATTTTCAAACAGAAATTTACATGGATTTCTACACTTTACATGGATTTCTTCTGTGCAATAGACTCTGTATCGATTTTGAAATATTCGAGGAGTTTCAGAGAATCGTCTTGCACTCTCGTTTTACGTTTGAGAGTTCCAGAATATTTTATACCCTACAAAATAGATACGGTTGAAATTTTGAGCGGCCATGTTGATTTTTGCGACAAACTATAATATTCGATTTTATTCATTTCTTGGTCGTTTTCAACCGAAATTCAAGTGCACGCCGAAGCGTTTATGGTTAGTATTACCGTCCTGTAAAAATTGAAGCATAAGCGTAGCATTTTAATGACGTAAAGTCGATTCCACGAAATCGCCGTCGGTAAAACAGGAAGGTAAAACAACTTAATGTAAATCGAGGCCTTGGCACAAGGATGCGAAAGGCAACGTTATCTCGAAAGGAGGACTGTACTATTATTATTATTTCAACGTACGTTCAAAATATCAATTCCAAGGTCAAGCGCGCATTTGTTCCACGCTGGGAACTGACAAGAAAAAACGCACACAGTTTTTGTCTCGATTCTTGTACTCTGGACGACCTCAAACGTTGTGTCTCGAGAATGATAACAAACTTCCCCGATACTCTGCTATAGTTTCAGCAAAGTTATTCGAGATCGTTTCTTATCCCCTTCCCCCCCCCCTTGCCTTTTTTTTCTTTCAGATTTATTTATTTTATTTATTTTTATGCAATGTATATTTAGGTTGTTAAGCCACCAATTTGTAATAAGTTTTAACCTGATAACAAATAAACTACTGCTACTATTTTTATGCAACTTTAAATTTTATTACATTTAATATTAAAAACTAAACATTTTTTATTTATTTTTCTATGCGTGAAACGAGAAAAGATCGACGTGAATTAATCGTTTGTTTATTTTCTTTTGCAGAAGCGGCTGGGACTGTTGCTTCGGTCTTCGGCGAAGAAGATGACCGGTCACGTGACTCGCGGTACCGCCGAGACGATCTAGCTTTCCGCACCGGTTTCGTGTAATACTGAGACGCGACTGAACGAGGATCCGCGAGGGGGTGACAAATAAGTTTTTAAGAAACATTGTTCTACGGTGGAAGAAGAGCAAGGAAGAGAAAGAGCTGCCGAGAGGAGGCGATGGATGAATGGGAGTGAGTACGGCGCCTGAGCAGCGCAGGTGTGGGAGTAGCAGAGGCGGCGGGTGGGCTCCTCTGGATGTCGAGGCAGCAGCACCTGCAACGTCAGTGGCAGTGATGGCCCCTGCTCTGACGGAAAGCGGTCCACAAAAACCCAACAATTTGCTACCCCCCTTACCGGCTGGTGGATTTCTTTCCGCTGAACAGGCTGCTCAGGTAACTAAAAATCAAACCATTATTTTGAGATTAATAAAAATATATATATATATATATATATATATATATATATATATATATATATATGAGATGGAAAGAAACATTAAAAACTTCAATTTTCATATAGTTTCTTCATAAAAGTAGAAAAGTTTAATTTTCCTATAGCTTTCTCATAAAAGTTGAGAATTGAAATTTTTATATCGATTCCTCTTAAAAGTGGAAAATTGAAATTTTCGTATGACTTTCTCATAATATTCCTTTATTAGCAAAACTTCTTCTATGAGAAAGCATTTTTTTTATATTTTTGGCTTCCTTGTAGAGAAAGCTTCGCGAATAAAAAAACATTATGAAAAAGCGATATGAAAATTTTCTTTTTCAACGTCAACGTCGCGTTAGACTTTTATGCAAAGCGATTCAGGTTCTGCGCGTAAAAATACACCAACGTCGCGTACTTCACTTTGTTGGAACTGTGCTCGACCAAAAAAAAATATATATATATACATGGAATTATGCGCTCCTGAATTTTTTTTACACTTTCGATTTTTCAATTCGGCACTTTTGATTTTCGATTTACACATACATTTGAAATTCTTTTTCTAAGGATGATTTTGCGATGATTTGGAACATCCTGAAAACAAAGCTTCCTCTATGAGGAAGCAAAAAAACAAATTAAATAAAAAGCTTTTAACTGCTCTACATTATCAGATGGCGATTTCACTATAAATGTTCCAAATGTAGTTTGGCTTTTTCATCATCCAAACCGAAGATCACAATTTTTATTTCTACCGATCGAAAATTTTGAAAAGTGAAAAGGAATGAACGAATCTTATATTACAATATGTTTCTTTCGAATGAAAAAAGAAAAAAAAACTACTGTTTGAAATGATCTACATTAGCGTCTCGAGATTTTCTATAAAACGTCGAAATTCCGTGTATTATTATTTTTTTTTATTCAGTTTGGATAATGAAAAAGCCAAACAACCCTCGGAAAATTTATAATGAAATCTCGATTTGATAATGTAGAGCAGTTCGAAGCTTTTCATTAAATTTGTTTTTTTTTCCTCGTTCATAGTGAAACCTTTGTATCGGGGAAAAAAAAATTTCCAGATTTTAATGAAAACGTCAAAAATTAAAAAATCACATTTAGAAAAAAAAGTCTGGATATATGTGTCTGTATACGTACGTATGAAGCGAAGAATTTCAACCGCTATAACTCGTGAATGGCCCGACCGGTCAAGCATAAATTTCGCACCCAACAGGTGTCGTTAAGAGTAAGTCCTTCAAAAATGTAATAAACCAAAAAATTGAGTTGTTTTTGTTGTGTGTCGCAGGTCTGCCAGAATCGCGAGGTCCTGGCAAAGTTCGTAGTCTCAGCGAGCGTCGAGCCGTCGAAGATTGACGAGCACTGCTTGCGAGGAATATCGAAGGAGCTCATCCGTGATGTCATCAATTCGTCGAAGTACAGCAACGGTCTCGATAGCCTGTCGTCAAAGTTCGTCAACGTCACTGGCACAGCCGACGAACTGATAGCAGCGGCGAGCGCCGCGGTCGGTTGCGTCGGCGGCGATCTCCCCGAAGACGACGACGTCGGGATCGTCGAGAAGCAAAATTTCGCGTTCTCCTCGTCGTCCTCCTCGTCATCGTCGAGCTCATCGAATTCCTTCGAGGCGAAGAAACAGAAGAAATCATCGAGAGTGACCGGCAGCGGGCCGTCGTGCGATTTCGCTAGTCCGGAACCGAGGCCGGACGGAATCGTGGCGACGAAGCCGGAAGAGCCGGATCGACCAACTATAATGAACATCGATCCATCCGATGGTCAACGGACCGACGAGATGGGCTTTATCGTGACTCCTTCATCGACCGCCAATCGGCAATCCGGAACCTCTTCGTCGTTGGAAGTCGGACTGCTCGCCTCCGAAAATTCACTTCGGAACACCCTGGAGATCGACTCCCCGGTTGCCAGCGAGAACCCAATGGGATCCGACCTGCCGTCGGTATGCGTCGACGGGGACGACGACAAGGACGATCACCTCGACGTCGATCGCATCATGACGACCTTCACGACCGACGACCTACCCTCCGCGGTCGCGGACATCGGGCACAACGTCGACGACATACTGCAGGTCGTTAAGAGCTCGCCTTGCAAACGCTTCGATCGTTGATCGATGTACCCGTACGGAAAAATAGTACATTACTCCACGAGGGCGAAAAACGTTTTTCTAACGATTGCGAGTGTGCAGCACGAGCCGAAGGCGAGTTCTGTAATCACACGAGTTAGAAAAAGTGGTTCGCACGAGGGATGTACGAAATTTTTCATCACGTGCGAAAATTGCGATTTTACGCACGCGAAGCGGGCGGGAAAGTGGCCATTTCCGCACCGAGTGATGAAAATATATATATATATATCTAGAAAATATATTTTCAAAATATCAAATTTTTCACACGAAAAATTTTCTTTATATAAATTATGTTTTTAGAGACGTATATAATATTTTTATATAATTTAAAAGATATGTTTTCTTTTTCTGATGACATATATTAATTATTTTCGTAAAAAGTATATTTAATGTGTGAGGGGTATGTTTCGTATATAGGTTTTTTTCTGTGACGGTGGTCTTGCGAGACGTGACAATGTTTAGTTTATAAATACAAAAAAGTTCATTTACAAGTTTACATGCGAGGGATCGTTGCGATTCGTTGACAAAATCAATCTGTAATCTGCTGGTTGAGTTTACATTATTGCAGCGGCACAGGGATAAATAAGTGGGGAACTTTGCATTTCCTCACAGCCTCTCGAAAGAAAAACTGTACAAAGTACTTTGCACATGGCGTCCTAATTTTTTACCGTTTTGGGCATAGCTTTCTCGACTACAAAGTTCGTTGACCGATTTCGGCGATCTCACGGAGGTAGCGCTTGTAATGTAACAATTAAATAGACGAAATTCGTTTTTATGATTGTAAAAGTTTACCAAGTCAAATTTTCGTAACTTATCGTTTCGAGGACATTCTCCAATGTATTTTTCTCCGCTGATTATAAATCTGCAGCTAATATTACTTCGAGCGCGATATTTGACGCAGAAACTCGTATCGAACGTAAAATGCAAATAATTCCAAAAATTTAAAAGTTTTCTAAATCCGATAAAATTTAAATAGTTGAATCCAATTTCGGCTAAATGTAATACAAAACATTGTACAGCGTTTATTCATGTACTTGTTTACAGCATTTTTAATAACGACAAAAAATTCAAAATTTCGTATCTGCTCGGATAAATTTCGGACAAATTCAATACCAACGATCCTTGATAAATGTATTATATTTGTGCGCACTTTCAATATTTCGGCAAATGATTGCCGAACATTTGCCGAAAACTGGATGTAACTTTTAAATGTTATAAAATTGTCGACATTTTTTCAAAAATGTGTACTTTACGCCCGACGAATGTGCATCAAATATCTCGTCAATGGTAACATTAGTTGCAGATTTATGATCGGCGTGAAAATAATACAGTAGAAATGTCGTCGAAACGATGAGTTACAAAAATGTTACGTGACGAACTTTTACAATGAATTTCGCGTTGACTAAATAAAATAACATTTCATATTGTAAGCATAGCTTCAGCATAGGAATTAATGTATTTTGCAAAAGATCTTTATTACCTGTTATATAATAAAATTTAATTTTTTACAGGTAATCAAATCCATGGAGGGTGCAGAGTCCGTAGCCTCGATGACGAGTTCCTCGGAGCAGCCGCAGGGTGTGGAGATGTTTCCCATACCGGAGGGTTTCTCGTCGTTCGAGCGCGATCTCCTGAACGACGTCGACGTCGACGTCATGAACAGCCTCTGCACGGAGAACATCGGCCTGGGGAACATCGAGCCGGCGGAGAACGAGGCTCAGAGGGTCGGCGCCAATCTGAGGAGTCTTCAGGAGACCGCCGAGAATCGACAGTTCGAGAGCGAGAGGCGATGCGCCTTTTTGCTCAGGAGACTGAGAAAGCTCCAGGCGAGACTGGTCGGTCGTCACGTCGCCGAGGAGACGACCGGCGTCCTCGAGCTGGCGCATCACAGCGTCAAGAAATATTTTTTTCAAGAGCTCGTCAACATCGGACAGAAGACCGGGGTCAGAAATTTTCCGGAGATCGGCGGAAGTCTTAGCGATTTTCTCGGTAAAATCGAGAAATCGTGCGCCGTTCAGAGCAACAGCGTGAGCAACAGGCAGAGACTGCTGTGTCGGTACTTCGGCGCCGGTTCGAGCGACAACGCCGTCTCGACGGCCGGCAGCGAAAGAGTCAACCCCGGCACTGCCGGGAGACTACCGATTTTTGGCAATCCCCAGGTCAAACTGGACGGCGACGAGATCGAGAACGTCGCCGGACCACTCGCCAAGCAGATGAACGTCGTCGAGAACCAGCTCGACTCGGACTGCACCGCGTCGAGCTCCGGCGGCGAGAGCTGCGACGAGATGCAGACTTTCAATAATCCTCATCAACAGACTCTTCCCATGTGAGTGGGACATTTTTTCGTCTCTTTTTGCACACATGGTTGCGAATGTTGGAAATGTTTTTTAAAAATTGCATTATTTTATACGCAATTTTATGAATTTTTTATGCAAAAACGGTATATTAATTTTACTACAAAAAATTGAGGTAAAATTAATTTCTCGTTGTTTTAAAAACGTCCGATAGGTTCGATTTTATATACTGAGAGTTAATTTTTAATCGTACTCGTGTTTTAAATTTCATCTACCGTTTTATGCATAAAAATTTTATAGTTATATGTATTAATTTCTCAAACTAATTTTACAGCGCATTCACGAGAGCTCCGGAATGGAAAATTACATTTTTTATTCACCTGTAAAATATTTACCGTCGCGCGAGCCTCGCAACGATAAAATACGAAAAAGTTCGTTCATCTTCAAAAATTGTTTGTTGTAACAAAAAAAAAAAAATTAAAATTCGAAATTTTTAGCTTCTTTTGAAAACTTTTTAACTTTACAGTATCATCAACAAATCTCACAAAATTCTAGCATCGCGTGGCAATTTTTTTTTTAGTCACTTCGTAAATGCACTTTGTACAGGAGGTCGTTGTTAAAATTTGGATGATCGATTCGTAGCGGAATCTTTCGCACTAGTGGGGCGAAGTTGCATCATCATTGATCCCACGAGTCTGATGACTCAGTTGGAGTAACTAGCAAAGCTTTTGCGTAACCAACTCCGAATGTTATTTTTCCCAGACCAAGATAACACGTGAGCATGTGTTCTTAACGTCTTTCTTCCATCTTTGTGGTTTTCACTATTAATTGCAGTTAATAAAAAAATTCTATCGTGTTTTACAAGTACAAAATTGACGGTTTCGCTGGTAAAAAAAATCTCTTGGAACTGAAGAAGCCGTGTTGCTAACATCGTCATGCCCAGGCGGGAATATGCGATCTTTCTGGTAGCCGAATATAATTTTTTTGGTTCGGTTACGGAATTATTTTATTTGCTCGTGTGACTTTATTAACAAACTAATTACAGATAATTTCGGATGGATCATTTCATAATATTACCCGATTGGCACGTTTCGAAGAGATTTCAATTTTTCGATGAATTTTCAATGTTTACCGTGAAATGGTTGGGGTCCGTGAAAAAATAAAAATAAATATGTATCACATTTTATGTTACCGACTGAGAGAGAGAGATCTCATACCCGAAGATACGAGATAAATGTGACCACGATTTTTCAAAAATGTAAAAATCTTTGAGGAAATTTGCTTTTCGAGTTGGTAAAGTAAGGGGAAAAAAATGATAACCGATGTTTTTCACATTTCTAAATTGTGAAAAAAAATATGACGGTAAAAATAGTGTTTTGATGGTAATTTGACCAGATATAAAAAATACGCGTATTTTTACTTCTCTGGTTACATCGCCTTAACGCGATACGATTAAACTATAATTATCCTTGTTATGATTAATTATACAATTTAATAATTTTTTGTCTCATTTATTACTATTATGATTATTAATTTTTTTTACTCAATTTTCTAGCTCGAAGAGGGCGAGCTGGCGATACGCGCAGGACCGTGCGGGCGTGGCGTCCCGCTGGACGTGGCTGCAGATACAAATCTCGGACCTCGAGTACAAAATTCGTCAGCACAACGATCTTCAGCGTCAGGTTCGATCGACGAAGGGTCTCGTGTGCCTGGAGAACACCGAGACCGTGAACGGTTACAGCGGTGTCCTGCCGGGCTCGACGCCGGGACGCTGCAACGCTCCCGAGACGAACGAACCGTTGGCCAGTCGGACACGTCCCTTCGTTTACGGGCTCTACAGAAAACGAAAATTGCTCCAGGTCGACAGACTTCACGAGCTCTCGAAGAGGGCCGCGAAACCGTCGACGGTCAGATGCGACTGCGATCACGTACTGCCGGCGTGTGCACTGTGCACCGGCAGAACGGATCCCAGACAACCCCAGGAACCTATCGAACTCCTGTCGATGCCGGAGAGGGTCGCGCGCGTCGATCCGAGCTTTCATCCGGCTCTTTCCTTCCCCGATGGTAATTGTCGCCCAGGAATGGCAAAAAATTCTTACGGCAAATTTTACTTTTGGTCAATTAAGTTTTGGAATTTTTCTCAAATCTTCGAATACTAGTGAACAAATTTTACGAACAATAACTGATTCATTTACTTATTAAGTTAATATTCATTTGTCAATTTCTTAATTTATTATACCCTGCATTAAACAGATGTCGTTCATGGGACCCATTTCGACGCGATCATGAGATCAGTCGACTGGCAGCAAAAGATGCTGCGCGGCAATCACCGAATGACGAGAATAAAGGACAAGGAGAGCGGAGCGGAGAGAAGAAGTAAGAAGCAGCAGCAACAACAACATCAACAACAACAACAGCAGCAACAGCAGCAGCCGCAACAACAACAGCAGCAGCAATTACAGCCCGAACACAGAACCAAGTATACGTCGCGCATCAAGAAATCATCCTCCACTATTCTCACAGCGAGTGAGTTTCATCATGGTTTTCAATCACTCGAAAATTATTTCTTTATCAATTATTAACAATTTTCATTAAATTTTCAAATGTTATTAAATTTTCAACTCATAAAATTTTCGAATTGCAAATTATTGGCAATTGTTTCAATTTTCAAATTATTGGGCTTTTTTATTCAATTTTCAAATTATTGGCATTTTTTATTCAATTTTCAAAATATTGGCATTTTTTATTCAATTTGCAATTTGCTCACTAATCAGGAATAAAGAGGAAGATGCTGAAGGGTAAGAGGGAACGCCAGGGCCACGGACGTAGCGGGAGTATTCACGGACTGAGCGGCAGCGGGGGCGGCGGCGGAAGCAGAAAAAGGGCTGCGAAAGTTCCGCCCCAACCGGAGGACGAGGACGACGCGAGCGCTTTGTCGGGCTCGAGCAAGCATTCGTCGCCAGTGCCTTCCCCGTTGCAACCACATCATCACACAACTACTGCCATTGCCGAGAAAAATCCACTCAGGGAGAAGGGTTCGAATTCGCATGGGTAAGAAGATTATTCCTTTTATTCTAAAAAAAAAAAAAAAAACCGTTATCAGCTTCCTCGTTGCTCAGCTTCGGCCAGAAGAGTCACTTCACGGTACAAATCACATTTGCCGCAAATCGGTGACTCCTCAGATCTTTTATCTAGATATAATTGCAAGTTAAATAACGAGTCGTGTGGGAAGACCTATTATCCGAGAACGTTCCGCATGAAGTCTCTAAAAAATTACTTTTTTTTTAATGATCCCGTCTGCCATTAACAGTCTTCGCAAAACTTACAGTTTATCGTTGCAGGACAATTTTGTTTATTTTTGTCCAAATAAACAAATTAAATTTTTTTTTTTAAACAGAAAGTTCGTTCCATCAATATTTTTTGCAGATACAAAGTTTTGCATTCTTTCGATGACCTGTCGTTTTTTGCTCGCTAACTCTTTTTAAGGATGTTTGGGCCAAAATGCCTTTCTGTTCGATCGCTATAAAACTTTGCTACTTTGTAGGGAACGCTTCACCGAATCGTTTGATATTCTTTTTAGATTTTTTGACCGTGTAGTTTTTTTAGTAATGCGTGTAAATGTTTCGGAAATCGGTCGGTAACGATAGAACGTAACGATTTTCTCCGCCGATTTCTGTTAGATTTGACAGACAAATTGTGTCTACGTTTCAAGAAGATTCAGCGTTTTGTTTCTGCGAGAAATTCAATAAACGAATGACCCTATCTCTATCTAGTCGCTTGCTCTGTCTGCGTTTCTCACGCGCACACTGACTAACGCGGTCAGCAGAGCCACTCCCGTTCCCTTCCCGCGATTTTGGCCCAAACATCCTTAAAGCGAATAACAACCCACTAGCATCGAAGGAATTTGAAAAATGTTTAATAAGAAATAATGTATATGTGAAGAAAATAATAATTCGGCCAATAGCATATTGACTTCGAAGATGTCACATAAATTTAATAACATTTAATTGAATTTAGAATCCACAAGACTTTGACGAAGTAGTCGACATGCATTATTGATACTTTATAATGCCGAAGGGAGAAAGTTATTGCTAAGTGAAATTTTTAGTCTCGAATCAATTTTTATAATTTTTTCTTTTTTATAGCCGACTGAGACAGAATTCTTACGACATCGACAACATCGTCATACCCTACAGCGTAGCAGCTTCTACAAGATTAGAGAAACTGCAGTACAAGGAAATACTGACACCAAAGTGAGTCGCGGATGATCATAATTATTTTTATTATTACATTTTTAAGATTGATTTTTCAAAAGGAATCTCCCCTCGAAAGTCTTGTAAAGTGTTTGGATACCAAATTGCAAATATTACGCGTAAATCACATTTTAGTCTCGACTCTGTTGTAAACTATGTGTTGTGTTTTTCACTAGGTGGAGGCTGTGCGAGGATGCTTCGAAGATGGACGTGAAGAACGGTGTCGTGCACAGGCCTAGTCAAGACAGCGATGTGAGTTACAAAGAAAAATCCTCAGGGACAATTTAGCGATTACCGACGAAGTTAAATCGGCGACATAAATTGAGAAATTATTTTAACAAATTTCTACTTACAAGAAGTCATTGATATAGCTTACATTTTTAGCATTTATTTATTGTTAGCGGATTTTATCTCTCGCTCGCGCGCAATCATCGACATTCTCGCAGACACTCCCAATGAATGGAATAAATTCCATTCCCTGAGCAATGGCTGTAAAATACATTAGAGATTGTATTCTGTTCCCTAGACCAAATTTTCTAATGGTGGAATTTTAATTAATGGAATCGAACTTATTCCTTTCTGTGGGCGAAATTTTCTAATGGTTGAATTTTCGCTGATGGAATAGAAATTTGTCAGACTCTCACAGGGAGTGCTTACGAGTGTCTATGAAATTATCTAGTGGCCTTGTACTTCATTATTGAGTATATATCTTAACGTATTTGACGATTATTTATTGTAAACCACAGGTCGAGGACGTGTCCGAGGAGGCGATAGCTCTGCGACACGAGAGAAGTGAGCGCGAGGAAAACAAGCGTTTCATGACTTACGTGAATATGCCCCATCAGGGCAGAATTCGTCAGAGTCGCCGAGCGGACAGCAGAGCCGACAGCGGGGCTAATACCCCAGGTAATTTATTCCTCGGCTAAAAATTTAATTAATCCAATTTATTAGCTTAATCGATAAATTATAAATTCAATGCATAGTTTCAGAATAATTTGCAATTTATTATAAGCTTAATTGTTTACTCGAGAGGGTGGCGTGGTGGGTCACTATGCGTAAAATTACGCTTGATGTGAATTAATCATCTTATAATCATTAAAATCATACGATTTTCTGGTTTTATGATCGTAGTTTAAATAACGAAAATTATACTATTTTTTGTTTTTGTTTTTATTTTATATGAAACGAAAAAAATTAACTCTTCGTTGGTCAACCGCAACGATTTAGTTGCGAGTAACACGAACTGACTCAACAATTTTTATCTTATCGCTCGCAGATCCAATGTCGCCGCACGCGAGCGATTTCGGTGGCGACGTCACATCACCGATCACCTCGCCACCGGCGACGCCCTCCTGCGTCACCCAGGATTCGGATCAGCACCAGCAGCAACATAATGCAAATCTCGAAAGTCACAGGGGTTCCTCATTACAGAACGCTATACGACGAAGAACCATCTCGACGATGAGACTCGTCAAGGAGGACACGGGAAGTTCCTTCGCCGATGACGAGCATGAGGTAGTTTTTACGTTCGGTTTTTACGCCCTTATAAAAAAAATTGTCAAAAAATACACATTAAAACTTGTTACTTTTTTCGTTATTGAATTTTCAAAATTCGGGACTGTTTCACTGAGTAAAGTTTCATCGAGGTAACTTGCCAAGTCAACGTTGCGATATTTTTTTTACGTAAATGCAATGAGCACTGAATAATGCATATGAAAACGGTAGTAGATTAAATTTTTTTTTTAGGAATTCGTGGAATTCTGACCTTTTTCACTATAATAATTTTCTGGCGAATTAACTTTCCGAGTAAAATTTGTGATATTTTTTGATTAATTGAACCTGACATAACTTACTGGAATTTAGACATTTCGAAGATTATTTTGCATTTGAAAATGTAAGAAATTTAAAAAAACAAGAAAATCGACTCTAGTTCTTGACTCGAACGCTGTGAACAAAAAAGTCTGTAAACGCATATTTGAATCACAGACCGGTATAACTTATCGATATTCTATCGGTTCCCGTTGATGATTTACTATCGAGGAAAAAAAAACGTACGCTGGAGCTTAAATAATAAAATGTTAGCACGTAAGAAAAACAGAATTTTCTCGAGCCATCAGAAATACAAAAAAAAAAAAAAACCTGATAAAATCGATTGCTCAATGTAGCGGGCATTTGAAATACAGATACCGCCTTACGATCCACGGACCTTTCCACTGGCCGAGGAGGTGTACGACAAGATGCTTGAAGTTATGCCGGACGGTCACTGGCAAGCTTCGACGGGATCTCTATGCTCCAGGGAAGAGGACAAGGGTGAAGATGTGAGTTCAATCGATGGTCGATTCGAAACTTCCAAATACAATTTTTTCATTTGTTTTCCTGATTTAATTAGTTGTAACTCGTTCGCCGGATGTTAATCGATCATAAATAATACAGTACATAATTTTCTAAAGTGCATAATTTTTTCAGGAAGCCGAGATGGAATCGCCAGAGTCGGATTCAACGGAATCGGCGTGCTGCGACGTCGAGGGCGAGGATCCGAATGATCCGGAATGGACGGTCGCCGACGACAGGGACACCGAGAAGGAAAGAATTCGTCCTACGGCCAAGAGATAGGAGAGAATAATCGTCGTTCCGATAATAATTATAATGATTATAATAATTCGTCATCTCTCTGTAATGCTAATACTACTACTCGTAATGAGTGTCTCGCCTCGGTCGTCAGGCGTCAAGTCGTTCTCGCGCGTTTCGCAGCGATTTTTAAATGCTATCGCGAACCTCGATTACGACCGTGACGACGAAACTTTGATTAAAAAAATAATAATATCGAAACGACAGAACGAGAGTGAAAAAAAACAAAAAAATTCACAAAAACAAAAAAATGAAAAAAACGTTACTACGTGTGCGGAAGCTACCTGTCAATTGTTATATATACCTGTGGGTAATGTGACATGCACCTTAAGTTAATAGTATTATGAATCTGTAAAGTGTATTATAAATATAAATTTTATAACTTCATTGATTGCTTTTACCTGAATCGGCGGAATGACTATAGGGAAACGGAGGGGTACATTAGGGTCGAAGAGAAAAAAAAACTTAAGAAAAAAAGCTTTCATTGCTCTTACTGCGAACGAACGAGGGGAAAAAATGTAGAAGACAAAAAAATCATAAAAAAAAGAACGAACAAGTGTAAAATATTTATCGCCACGTTTGGGTTTGCAAATTTCGCCAAGGATTTTCTGTTGCCACCGCGAAACATGTTTTTTACTGCTACTATTATTACTATTATTATTATTATTATTATTATTATTATTATTGATAATAGAATTACTAAACGAATGGGCCAAAGCGTTAGAATTTATCCGTACTCTCTCGTGTGTATCCACGCATCTTTATTATTATTATCATTATTCTTTTTTTTTCACCCACGAACTGCGTTTTAAACATTCGCTCCCTCGTTTTTCCCCCCTTTTCGCGTTATCCATTGTTTTTATCATTCACTCTTTCTATTTTCTTTTTAATATTTCCCGTTTTTCTTCATTTTTTTTCTATCTTCGTTAAGATTTATCCATTATCGTTGATATGTTGTTCATCACGATTTTTTTTCTTTTTTTTATCTCATTTCTGATCGAGAAAATTGACGAAAGAAAAAAAGATTTAAAAAACTCACGCTTCGAGGGATTCGATTATTTTGTACAAAACTTGTAATTTATAATTATATTATATAACTACCATATGATAATATTACGGACGATTTCGGATAAAGAAATTGGAATAAAAACGTGCCAATTTAAAGTCCAAAGTTTTGTCTATTACATGTTATTTTTTTCTTTTTTTTACCGGTGTTTTCTAGCGTCTATGCTATTTTGATGGTATTCAGATCATACGAAAGATTATGGAGGGTAAAAATCACCAATTTTTTTAACCCTTCCAGCGCACGGGTGTTTTCTCCAACCCCAAAATCACAATGCAAAATAGTGCCCAGCTTCGAGAAAATCTTTATTTTCTCATAGCACACGAAGTATGTAAGGAGAAAAAATGTTCCTTTCTATAATCCACATGTGAGGCCTTAAAATCCAATAAACTCGCGACAAAAAAAAAGTTCATATTGTTTTTGCCAAAAAATGGTGTATAAAATAATGTCGAGGTCAGTTTAACGCCAAGTACGATTTTGAGATACGCCACGGAGTTGTGCGCTCGAAGGGTTAAGAGGTTGTGAAATACCACGGTCGGTAACGAAAACTGAAATTCATTTTTTCGACGATTCATGTTTGAAACCAATTATTCACACGAAGCAGTATTAACGTTCGCTGTACGTAAGAATTCGCATCCGACCGCAAGTGATCAATGCCGGAGAGAAAAGTAGCAAAGTATTTTAAAAAAATGGTGATAATTGATTATTAGCTCGTTCCGAAGGATATCGTCTGGGCGTCGAGGCTCTCCAGGTCGACGAGAACGGCGCACTTCGTGCTGGAGAATCGCGGAACGCAGATCAGCCGGACCACCTGACCTTCGTCGCCTGCGAAAAAAAAATCATGAAAATAGTAAATCGTAGAAAAAAAAATTAATCTGAGACAAATTTTAATATTAATTTACCCTTGAAAAGTTTAGTCTCGAATTTATCCGTGTTGCTGACGAAATATACATCTGGACATTCCTTCATTATGAACAAATCTTTCTCGTAGTAAGGATGCGACGGCAAAGTATCCGGGGCCGTGGGGCACAAGTGTCTCCAGATGAGGGTTCTCTCGAGCCACTGGAGCGGCGTGACTTCGCTATTGGTGCCACAAACTCGCATAATATCCTCGATGGGCTGTCCGCTTGAGCCCATGATCACGCGGTCGCCCACTTTGCCGAGCCAGGGGTTGCTCGCTCCTTTGAAATTCGCGTATCTGCGAAGAAACGAAATTGCTAAAGTTAGCACAGAGAATAAAAAAAAATTCAATATCACGGTAAAATCTCCAATCTTCACGAAAATTTCACTGAACGAAGCAACGTAATCACTCTCTACTTGTATGAGCTGAGTTATTAGCCGTTTTAAACGATGTAAATCTGTCACACACAGACACACATGCATACATACACTAGCTAAAAACGCATTTCTCGACGTTTCAAACGTCGTTGATTAAAATCTCAATTCTTTTTTTTTTTTTTTACGAAAACAGCTTACCCTAAAATGGAAGCAAAAGTAGTAAAAAAAAAAGTTCTCATAAAGATACGAAAAATGTCCTAACGATAGAATTTTACATTTTTTATGTACCGTAAAACGTTGTATCTTCTAATTATATTTTACAGGAAAATCCTTTTAAAAAGTCCTGTTAAATATGATTATAAAAATTATAATTTTTAATTACAAGCATTCTAAAAAAATTATAATTTGTGCGTCATCAAACATTATATTGGAATATACGATGTTTAATGATGCATAAAAGAATAAGTGCAAAATAACTGATCGGAAGCTGTGTTGAAAAAAAAAAAAATTATGAACCTGAATGATTTTCGGAGAATTAAACGGTGCAGCGGTTTCTGAGGCAGCATGTAATTCGTGGGATCGTGCTGACCGGGCATGAGAGTAACGCAACAGTGTCCGAGAATCTCGTCCAGCCAAGAGTCCAATTTTTCGATCGCTCCGGAAATTTGGGCCAGCGCTTCGGTGTTGTCGGCGGCGTTGACCAAATAATCTTGTTCCTTCTTCGGTGCGCTCGCGGAGACGCTGTTGCCGGTGATGACGACCCGTACCACGGACGCCTGTTCCGCCTGAGACTGGAGATTTCCCGCCATTCCGCTTATCCACTCAGCCAGCAGACTCGTCGCCAATGAATCGCCGTTTTTTAGTAGGTCCAGCGTCGAGACGAGCACCAACTTTCCCTTCGAGGAGGAGGAACGCGACCCGACAGATCTGGAAGGGCAGCCAGGAAAACACCAGTCTTCCGTCTAAAAATTGACACAAAAAGAAAATCGCTAATAAAATGTTCACATTCTTTTCTTTTTACATCGCATGGCATAGGAAAAAATAAATGCGCAAATTTCATTGCTTGCAACTATTTTCAAATTTATTTTTTTGCTCAAAATAAATTTGTAAATTATAATTGAAAAATTCGTATGCCCACATCCATTTTTAATTTTTTTGCGGGAATAAAAAATTATAGTTTTTCTGTCCGGAATATTTGTGCAAAGTTTCAGCTCGATAATTCAACGATTTGTCAAAGGAACAGTCTGATTTTTGGTAAAATTAGAATATGAGTTCGAAATAGTTAAAAAAATAAAGATAATACAAATATTATTCAATCGTCCTAGTTCGATAAATTGCACAATCTAGAATATTAAAATTTTAACGAGTTCCAAATTTTTGTCGAATCTCAATCGCGAAAAAAATCGATAAACTCTCATTCGATGAAAAAAACTTCTCTCTTCCAAGAAACAAAATTTTCTCGATGATTTTTTTGAAATAATAAAAACAAATTTGAAATCATTTACAAAAAATTAATATTAATAAAAATATTTAATAAAAATTATTATAAATCTAAAATCTTACATCAAAAGTTCCCAACTCGGTTTTGTGTCCCACAATAGCGCAGACTACTCCAGTGATTATTTCCCTGATATCGACTCTGTCCCCCACAAGTTTGATGCGCAGCATCTCATCCTCCAGAAATGGCTGATCCTTCTCATCGCAGTAATCTTCATTGTGCTCGGTGACAACTTCGGCGGTCTCTTCCGAGAGCTCTCTTAATATCGAGGGTTTCCATTGTTGATGTTTGTACAGAGTACCAATAATGATGCAGCGATTTTCCTCCTGGTGCTCCAGATCTGCTAGTTTCACTATCGGAACTTTTCCTGAATGGTGAAAAAAACGTTCACTTAATTTTTTTTTTTAATCCACTTTTATAAATCTTAACATTTTTAAAATAAATAAATATATTTTCATAAATAAATAAATAAATTTTCGTAAATAAATAATTTACTTTATCAATAACGATAAATTGATATTTTTTGTAGATTCATCTTACCCCACTTCGCTTCGGCTTTCTGGATCAAAACTTCCCTAAGTTCGCCCAGTCTGCAGGCGTACATGTGAGCAAATTGTTTCGAGAAATCGATCTGGTTCTCTTTGAAGTTCGAGGAGTAATCTTTGTATTCGGCGTTTTTCCTCTCGAAGAGCGGAGCCTTGCCATCTTCGGACTTCAAAAGCTGTCCGTCCGGACAATCCTCCTGTGCGATAACCATTTTAATCTTCCAACAGGTGTTTACGTTCCACAATTTCACAGCCGGTTCACACACCGAGAATCCTCCATTCCGCTTTCTTCCCACTGATGTCGGTTTTCCCGCGCAAAAGTTGGCGGGAAATTTCAAATGCCGACATCTTACGATGACTGAGCGAAGCTGGAATCAAGTTTTATGCTTTTGTCTTCCTTACCGATCAAATATCACCATTTCGATGTTACCATCAGCTGATTCATATAGTCGATGATTTGTTTGACTATTGCTGATTGAACTTAGGTAGGAACTCGCGGCTAACAGATAGGTGACCGAAAGCAAAACCTCTATTAAGACCATATGAAACACCCCCCTCCCCGTCCATCCCGGGCTCAGTCGGTATCAAAAACTGTATTCAACTTTTCTCACTGGACCTCGCATATAAGGTCAAAAGAAAAGTCTCATGGGAAGCCGAAATTATATTCGTTTCCGATGAGACTTCTTTTGCCCGTATATGCCACAATCCATGAGAAAAGTTGATTACAGTTTTTATTACCGACTGCGGTATTGCACATGCTCTTAAGGAGGGAGTCTTGCTGCGCGCTGACTTCACATAAGTTCGACAACAATAAGAGAACATTTCAAGTACTTCTAGATGGTGTAAAAATCTGAAAAAAAATCATGTATACTAAAGGTACTGAGAAGATTAAGTTAAGATACATTTTTTCAGATTTTTAAGTAATCGTTAATTTTTGTTCTATAAAAAAAATAAAAAATCAACGATTACTTAAAAATCTAAAAAAATTCATACGTATTCAGAAAAATAAACGAATAATTTTCATAAAAAAAAAGTTTTGTTGCCGGGTAATTTGTTAACCAATTAATTTCTTGATGAATTTGTTAATAACATTTTGCAATCATTATTATGCAAAATTAATCTAGTCAGTACCTTTAGTATACATGATTTTTTTCAGATTTTTACACCATCAAGAAGTACTTGCAATTTTCGCTTATTATTGTCGAACTTATGCGAAGTCAGCGCGCAGCGAGACTCCCTCCTTAAGGCCATGTGAAAGATGTACCACGTGACATATGAGTGCGAGAGAGTTAGATGAATTTTTCGAATCAATGCCATTTAAAACTGGTTGACGTTTCGGATAAAACGGAAGCATCATCGGACGCGGTATTAAATTGTACATCCGCTAAT
>JAPYZC010000922.1:0-43252 GCA_030522665.1 Ichneumoninae sp. A BG-2022a
TTTTTTTTTTTGGTCTTTTTCTTTTTCATTTTTTTTATCATCCTTCCGTTTTGTCGAACTAAAATCGTCCCGGGAGAGACACGTTCACCCCTTTTCCTTTTCGTCTTTCGTTCTCCTCCTGGCCCCTGCACCGGCTCAGTTTTACGTAATGCGCCGGAGAGCTGCTCTCCGTAGCTTCGCATAATCGAACGTGCCAGCGGCCAGGCAATAATAATTTTAGGATTTAACACACAGCTGAGCCACACATGGCCACGAAACCGAGCTGCGTTTGTCGGATAGAGGATGAAGAAACACACGCGGACGAAGAAGGACGGAGATTGCGGCTACGGAGAGGGTCCCCCTGTTGGGGCACTGCTTCGTCCCCCAGGGCGATGCCCCCAGCTTGGCGCGGGCTCGTGTGCATCCACTGTAGACTCTTACAACCCTCTCTCTCTCCTCTTTTTTTCTTTTTAACAACAGTCGATCGCACGCTCGCCCTCGCCTCTTCACGGTCCCCACAGACCCCCACGAGGGAGAAGATATTAATAATTTAATACCTTTAATTTTTTCTTCTACATTCGCCATCCCCGCGCGGTGACAATATTTCAATACCTTGTCGAAACTAAGTTTGGTTCAAAAATTATATTCAACTCTGAACTTCGAAATAAAATCAAATAATTGAGCGAATTATGTATGATTTACTCGCAATTTAACTGCAATTATAGGCGATTTTATTTCGCCTGCTCGTAACTGGAAGATAACACAGTTCAAAATAATTTCGTAAAAACGGAATACAAAGTTTCGTAAAAATAATTTTGTTAAATAAGTGACAAACTCATTTGTTCAGGTTTGTATATACAAACCTGTCCTTTCATTTCCCGTGTCGTTAACAGTTTTAGTTTGTACTTTTGTTTGTAAAACTAGAGTCGGGTGGTGCGATCCGATAATTAACAAACAAAAAATTGCGGACGCTTGTGCACAATAAGTTGTTGTAAAAAGTACCAACTTTTTTTTCTGCGTGGATCTGAAATTGAAGTAAAACTGTGCCGAGTATTTGTGTGTTTAATACCGTTCGTATTTTTAACCCTTTGAAAAACCCTAATAACTGCAAAATATGTCAGCCTGATAAGAGAAGAGAAACGTTGGCCTCAAAAGTAACAAAAATTACTTCAAAAACGGTGAAATAAGTCTCGCTAAGAAAATTGAAGAATTTCGAAATTGGCAGCGGGTCAAGTCGCTGATTTTTATCTCTCCGAGTTACTTTGTCCTTTCTATTTTTTTTTAATGCGACAACGGAGACATTTTACGAGTGTGCGGACGAGCTCTTTTGTGGCGAAAAGTTATTACTCGATGCGCGTACGCAATAAAATTCGTATTGTAATACGAAAATGTAGATGACGTTCGCGAACAATGCAATTTCGCAAGTGCAGTTGCGTGTGACACGAAGTTCATGTATATGTATATATATATATATGCAGAGTGGCATACAATCTCGGCGCACTGTGTGTGTCTGTCGGTCTGTCCGTGCACTACACACGAGCGGTTAAGCTGCAGTGTGCGCACGTGCGCGATTTTGTCGGGAACACACACGCCCGTGGGCAATGTAGCGTCGCAGCTGCGGCGAACGGAAGGTCGATAACTCGCCCGACTGGCGCAAGGCTCCGGGGGCCACGGGATTTGCTGGCGCCATCGGGGAGAGAACCGGCGAGTTTCGTTCCGTTCGGGATTTCTCTCCACAGTCGGTAATCCGTTACCAAAGAATTTCCCCAACAAAAAAACATTCAAAAATAATAAAAAATTATAAAACTTCACCTCTCTTTTATGCTGTTAGATCGATTCATCAATTTCCATAATTCACACGAACAAAAAAAAATTCAATCTATACGTGATTCTCACCAACGATTTAAATCATCGCTGCCTCAGATGGTATCAGACGAAAAAAAAACAACAAATTATCTACTTAACATTTCTATAAAAGTAGGTGCGCCTGGAAAATATAATCGAAGAATTGTTTCAGCTCGCAACCCAAGGAATCAATTAACGGTTACCTTTATCGAGAGAGGCGCCGCGTACGCTCGCTACGTAGTATTTTAGTGCTGGCTCGTAACCCTTACCTGCAACAAAAGAAACCTGTAATTAGTCGACTGCGGCAACGCCTACGGCATTGTCTTATGAGTTAAGGACGCTGGTAGAAAGGATAGTGGGTTTTTTTTCATCTCTTGCACGGGTAATGCGTGGGGAGGCGGGAGGATTCGAAAGAAAATTGTTCAGTGTGTCGGAAGGTTCCTGGAGAAAGTTGTAGGTGGAGCCGGTAAGGCAGGTCTCTCCGCTAGAGAACGTGCAGATACGTTCGGTCTTTTACCGGCGTTTTAATTGATTTTCCAATCAAACGCCAGGTCGTTCAACCCGAGCGGCGTCGCATATACAGCGCACGTCGAGCCCCACGCGGAAGGCTTTCCGCTAACCGTCGCTTTAATTTTATGATAATTTTTCACAAATTGCACGCAACAAAATTTAGAGTCTAGAGAGTCGCTAAACCATTTTGATATTACGCGCATTATGCGCACAAACGGGGTCGACGATTTGTGTTAATAATTCGAGGAACTTGTTTAACGCATTCGCGCGGTGATGTTTTCGCGCTTATTCGCGTGAATAAACATGGAGAATACACGCGGAGGTAAGAAATTAAGCGACCAGAGATATAGAGACTCTGACATTCCCTCGGAATAGTTCGGAATCCCGGAAGCTCGCTCGCAAAGTTTCGCCGTGGAGAAGCCGGGAAGATTTAAGCTGAGGGGTTGATTACATCTTTCAGAGTTGATGAAACTACCTTTGGAGTAGGCTATGTCACCCCCGTGATATTTTATCCTTACAGATTACTCGAGCATTCTTCGGGGTACTTTGCGAACGGCGCGGCTAATTGCACGCGCTCGGAGGAAAGGCTTCAGTAATTATGGACAGATTCGATGGAGGCAAACTTTCGGATATTCGAGCAACTCGAAGCGAAGTTTTGCCAATCGCTGAAAGACGGATATTAAGAATGTATAGGTGGACAATAAATGTAGGCTTGAAGAGTTTGGAGATGAGGATTTGCCGGGGAGTAAAGAGAGTTTGTCCGATGACATTAACTTTAACATTAACATTAACATTCCGCATAAAAAAAAAATGAAAAAAATTAAAGATTAAATTGTAAGATTTTGGGTATACACCAGCTTTAGGGAGAACTTGCGATTCTCTATCCGTCGTTAGTGTCTTATGCCCGAAAGCATTGCGGGCCGATACAACGTGAGCGGAAGCGATGGTTGATACAGAGACAGCTTCGGCTGCAGTTTGAAATCCCAGTGCAAAGGATAAGACACCCCGAGCGGAAAAGCCTTACGAGTTCCGGAAGGCAAATGGCATTTAGATAGGACTCGGCGTTACAGAGTGTGTACCAAGTTGCACCAACGGGCTATGCGAAGGAAAGCGAGGTCGGTCTCACACGTCGCTTCGAAATTCCAGACGTTTGATTGCCTGACATTTCCATGACGCTCGCGAGCGAGCACGGTGACTATCCCTCATTCTATATCGTTCCCTTTTACGAGAAACTCCCGTCGTACGCTATACATTGCGTTCGTTGCGCTGCCTCCTGCATGTGGCTCGAAACCGCGGATATCTCGAGAAAATGCGGTAGGAAGTAAGCTTCGAATCTCGCTATCGCGAAGGAGTACATTTTCCCGCAGAAATCGGAGTGAAATCTTTGTAAAAAAAAAAACAAACAAAAACTTCACTTTTATACGAGAAAGTTTCATTCGTGGAATTCGATTAATCAGAAGCCAAAGTGAGTCGTCGGTAATTTTTTTATTCGTTATTTTTTTTTATATGTAGGATAGATTAAACCGGTGACGATTTATCGGAACGACGCAACGAGACCACAGGAGTCACATTATACACGCTGTTTCATTTAATGGGGGACACTCCGAATGATATAACGCGTTTCGCGTAACAGCGACGGTAAATGACCTTCATTCATCTTCTTTTATCTCTAACCCTTTCTCTCTCACGTCACGTCTCTCGCTGCAGCCCGCCACGAAATTTTCTGTATCCTACGTCGGTATTGCAGGGACCGTGGTTTCCTCACCCGGGACTTGATGGATCGTTAACCCCCCCGGCGCGGGACCGCACTGTCCTGCTCGGGATATATCCCGCTTCCTTGATGCGCTCGCCAGTGAAACGGAAACTACCGCACTCCGACACTTGCCGCAAGTGCAGTTGGTAACCAGTGTCTATGAAATATATATTCGATGGAAGAGAAACATTCTGGTGTGCCAGTGACCGTTCATTGGCCTTCGTTTAACCCTTCACGTACGGGACACTTTTTGCAAGGGGGGTAAACGATGCTGTCTTGTGTTCTCTACAGCAACGACGTATGATGTTTGCAGACAATTTTTTTTATATTGCTTCCTCATGGAGGAAGCTTTGTTGGTGAAAACAAATGTCAAGCTTTTCATGGAAACTTGATCAGAATCTTTCAAAACATCGAAAAATAATTGTCGGTGTTTCTTCAAAATTTTTTTTTGAATGTATGCCGTTTTCTTTACGTGATTTTTATTTCTGCAAAAATGTCTTTTAGCGGTCTAGTTCTTATAATTTTTAGTTACCTGGCTAAACACGTGTCCACATATCTAATAGGATCGCCCAACCGTTTAATTTTGATGTCATTTCGAGTTTTTTCAATTTTATTTAAAAAATCAAATTTCACATTCGCTGCAAGTTTTCTCATTAAATATTCTTCTGTAAATCAAATAAGTGACAGATTCGTGATCAGCGTCAAAAAAATACATTAAATATAGTCCTGAAATGAAGTCTAACGAAAAAAGTTCAGCGGGCATTTTTTTTTTTCAATATTGCAAAATGATTGATTTTGCGTATTTTCAAACGGCGATATCTTTGCTTCCCGATGGTAGCGCGAAAAAATCCGAATGCCTTTCATGTTTTACAGCACGAAATATAAATGATGGTGGATATGAAGGCGTTGAAAAAGCTACATACAACGGTATCATTTGGATTTCTTGAATAAAAATCGAAATTTTTAAATTAAAAAAATCCAAAGTGCGTCCGTCCATGTATTAATCGCCCTGTATACAGACCGACATCAGTTTTGACAAAAAGTCAAGTGCGACGTTGGTATATTTTTTCCATGTATTTTTGCACGCTGAACCTGAATTGGACAGCCGTTTTGCCTAAAAGTCAACACGTTGACGTTGAAAATTGGAATTTTAATATTGCTCCCTCATAAAATCCGTTTATTCGCAAAGCTTCCTCTACGAGGTAACCAAAAATACAGAAAATGCTTTCGCATGGAACAAGCTTTGCGAATAAAGGGATATTATAAGGAAGCGATATGAAAATTTCAATTTCCAACTTTTTCCGTCACGACAATTTTTCGAAGAGACTTCTGATCGGAACGAAATTCGCAGTCTGTAGCATGTGAAATGTCCTCAGGGACCTTTATAGGGGGGGGGGGGGATCAATGCACGCCATCTGCCCTGCATATATCTCGAATCTCCTGTCTATTCGCTACTCGCTGCTTGCAAGTTTCTCCCTGGAGAGAGAGAGAGAGAAGGCAAGGTCAGTAATTTCAGCGCCATTAGGCCTTGCCCCGATCGATCGTCGCAAGATGCGATAACCCAAGCCTACAAGGCAACGGATACGGCGTCATGGTGACGCCGAGGGACGTTCGATGCGACTGTGTACTCGATGCACGAGTCAACGATGCAAATATGCTGTTGTAATAAAAAATAATAAAAACTGCATAGAATGTACGATGCAGAAGAGGAGAATTAGGAAAGACGGTGAAAGGCGAGACCGAGAGAGTTTCAGCGTGTCTTCTCGGTACAGAGCGATAAAGAAATAAAAAGGCAGTGGAAGCAAACAGGATATGGCGACAACGTGCCCCAACTTACGATATTCCAACGCTCCCGCGAGCAACTGGACAATGACCGCTGTTACGAGCCTGTCTAGTTAGCGTTCATATACCCCGCGTGTAGGAAGGTGTACAGACGCGTGCGGGGTGTCTCTGTATATCGTCCGGGCGAGAAAGTTGTATCGCGCCGTCTGTAGACGGCATTGAAAGTTTTTACAGGGTGAGGACAAGCCAACCCGGATGAATCGACGGTAGACCGAAAAGTCCAAAGCCAGACACAATCGTGGAAATTAATTAGGGATAAACTTCGAGCGAGTTTAGAATATCCGAGCGAAACCTTTCATTTCATTTTTCGCCGTTGTCTGGGAATACCACACCGATGCTAGTGCACGATAGAGCGAAGGGGAAGGTGAAGAGGAGGACGGGGGGGAGTCGGGTAATACGAGGAGTACTAGAGTCAAACGACTACGTGAGCCCGTCGCGTTTCCGGTATCATCCAGTATTCTTATCTTGATAACCGTTTGGCACTTTTCCAGCTTCCCCCCTCCCCCCTGCCCTGGAGAGAAGAGTTCCAGTAGCAGAAACGCCATACGACTGTCTCGAGTGTCTTCCCCCCCTTTCCCCCTACCCCACGGCTAGGTGAATACAAGTTTTTTCGTCTGGCAATCAAGAAACGACGACGGACAAGAAAGTATAAAGACGACTCAAATGATCTCCGATATCACTTGGATAGTCGGCAGTTTAGATAGGTTTTATTTTATGTGAAAACATGTTTAGGGGAACTACTGAGGGAAAAGTATCCTCAGAAAGTGTTGCGGTCAGTTTCCCAGAGGCAAAGCCTCACCCGAAAGGGACTTAGAATAACGAGGCTCTCGGGGAGACTTCGAATAATCGGCCTCTTGGGCTTAGAATAATCAGAGCCGGGACCAGAAGGGGGGGGGGGCTCTTAGGGGGCAGAATAATTAGAACCTGGAAGCAGATGCTTTGGGGACTTGGATCAATTAGAGCACGCAGTTGTACTCACTACTTCATTTTTTCACCAAGTTTTTTATTCCCACATACGAAATATTATCATTCGTCGACACTTGGCGTTTCGAGAGTTGCGACGAATAAAAAAGTTTTACGCCAATAGAGACTCCAAAATAAAGATAGTAGTTCCCTCAGTGAGCGCCAGGGAGAACGGACTCGGACTCTTATCTCGATGGAAGTTTGCCAGTTCCTCACCGCAGGACTATCAGGACGACGATTCCTTGGACGAGGATTTAGACGCAATGCTCTGCTGCTTCATACAGAGAGAGAGCTTCGTAAGGTTATTTTTTCCTTTTTTTCAAGATTGCACATGTGTATCTCTGCGTTTTGTAGATTTACCTTTCGCAGCCATTGTAAAAAAAATTATCAAATCTACCTCTATTTTTGTTTCTATTATATCTAACTATCCTACTTTATCGCCATAAAGTCACGAGTACAAAATAGCTTTTGTAAATTCAAACCCAGCTAAATATTGTACATCGACGAGAATGGGATACTTCGCGACCATCCGACCCACTCCCGCGAGTTGCGTCATTACGCGACACGTTTGCCGGAGTGAAATACACTCTCGAAAAAAAAAAAGAAAAATAAATAAAATAAAAGTTCTCGAAACCCGTAGCCACACGGTCCGCGCAACGAGACAGCGATAAATGCTCGTTGCGCGTTCCACAAAGTTCGCACAGCCGTTTGTCACCGTGCGAGAAGGTTTCGCAGGTTTCTGACACGCTTTTTTTCTCTCCACTCTTCCTCTACACGGCGTCAAGCAGCAGCAATGAGAGTTATTCTCTCTTAGGAAAACGAGAGTAAACGGACTGTTATCTGTACTCCGAAGAACCATGGTTTCGAAAAAATCAGTACGGTACACCTGAGCAATCACGCTGACAGCGAAGAGCTCTCAGTCATTTTCCCCATTTGGACCGCGCCGCCCTAATTTTTTAATCGTCCAAGCTATCGCTTTGATTTGTTATTTTATTTTTTTTGTGAAATTCCTCTCCCGCCCTGTCAGCAAAGGGGACACGGCGAACGTCCCGGATTGATCTATCACCGTGTTCGAGCTCGGCTAACCAGATTGATAAATTATCGAGCACTCGCGGTCTAACAGGCGAGTGGAGGCTCACCGTTAATCGAGGGAACAATTAGCGAGAGCTCGCCACACTGCGCTCTCTTCTGTATATAACCGGGGCTCGTATACGTATGTGTGCGCGTTAAAACTTCAACGTTTGGAATTCGACTATTCGGTGTATGTATACTATACGCGTATATATATATATATATGTATACGCGAAAGCGGAGGCTCGAGGGAGATATTATGAAGTCTATCTATACACATCCCTGAGGTTAAATGTTTGAAAACCGAGAGGAGATTGGCTGTTCCAGGGTTCAACCCCGGCTCTCGATGTCGACGAGTCTCCTCCATCCGCTAGCGATTGGCTGAGTTTCGATCGATTCTTCATTACTCCTGTCGGTGCGCAAGGCGATTATTTTTTATTCATGCTTAACGGATATTCGATCCGGCTATAGCTAAACAGTCCGCGGAGGTGGAAGGCTAACGTCTCGAATGCAGGTCTATTTACGTATATCAGTCCTTCCAGTGTCTGAGGCCATTCGTGCGGGCCGTATCTATACAACTTCTTCAACCCGAGGCATTCACAAGCTCAACGGCGTTCCATATTCGGAGGCACGATTGAACGAGACGCAGAAACGACGAGGTTTGCGTGTGTCTCTGGCTTCCAAACTCTCGGCCGCACACGACCCACCCCACAGCAGTAAAAGCTGTGCGGTCAGTTTCGTATTCAACGTTCCGGATAGTTTGCGCTCGATTCAGCGCGAAATGCTCCATAGATATTTTGAGCGGCGAACAAGCTAGTTTCGCAGCATCCAATTCGAGAAACTCCCGATGGCGATTGAAGCTGCGGAAGAGACAGGGTATTTCCGGAGTCGCGCTTCGCTAAGCATTTCACATTCTCCTTCCTATTTAATGGGAAATCATTTCTCTCAGCGGCTCGAGACTCCTCTGTGTAGGAGCAAAAAAAAGGTTACTTTTGGAAAGTTCTGGCGGTTCGGTTTTTAATGAGCTCATCGTTTCGCTGGTAAGAAGGGCTCAACTCTCAGTTACGCGATAGTTGTGTGTAGCGTTTCTGAAGGAGAAACTTGCGTAATTATGAAAGCAAGGTTGGACTCGATCGGCTGGTGACTCAATGAAGCGCCTAATACTTCATCAATGACTGTCCGTTAACACGATGTGTAAACGGACGCACTCTCTTTTCCTCGGGATCTCCTCAGTGGTGTCTTCAAATGTCAGCAGGCGGACAGAAGTAACTGTGGCTGGCACAATGGACACGGGGGGGCTGGTATCGCCGTCTTGTAATATTTACCCAACACACGAACGCTAACGCGCTCGCGCCACTTTATAGTAATACCGGGTAACGTGGAAGGAGAGCTACGAGAGCCTTCACTTTTTCTCGGAAATTCAATGTAACACACTGCATTTATTTGCATTTATTTTCCATCTCGGCCTTTTACAAGAATGCTATTATTTCTCTGCGATAGATGTTGGAGTAGATTGGAGAGTGGGAGAGAGAATGAAAATTTATTTAATCGGCGATGGGAAGATCGAGCGAGGAGGGTCCGGTTATCGGTCAAGTCATAACGAGGCCAGGCATTATTTATAGTTTTCTTTCCCTCGGCTTCATCTTCAACTTCTCGACGCGTAATGACCGTCGAAGGCGCCACGGTTAATGGGGTACTTTCCCGTAACTCGGGAACAAGAGGGCAAAACAGGTGAAAAAGAAGAAACTAAAAGCAAAGACTCGGAGATGCTTCCACCACCGGTGAAGGGAACAGGCTACGCACTTCGAGGGTAGTTTTTCTTACCGTCGTCAATCTTCGATCATCCTCATCGCATCCTCATCTCGATTTTCTGCCGGATGCTTTCAGCATCGACGAGCTTCGTTCTGCCCGAAGAATGTCGCAGATTCTAGGGGAGGCAAAATGGCACACCGGGGCGAAACGGGACAATGAGATAAAACGCAATTCTCCAATAACTTTGAAATGGTGGCGATGGTGGTATGTGGGGCAAAACGGGTTTAAAAATCTGGATGTATCGTTAGGACAAAGTCCCGTTTTGCCCCGCTGTGCCATTTTGCCCCGGTCTCCCCTATATCTCGAGAGGCGAGAGTGGCGAAGAGTGGCGAGGAGTTCGGTCGCGAAGAAAGGAAGATAAGCGAACGGGGAGGTCTATTTTAGTTTTCTCTTCCGCTCTTGGAATTTCAATGATTTACCTTGATATTACCAGCCTGAACGTCATACGCGTCCAGCTTGTATTTATTATCGTTCGAAATGACACAGACACAGACTGGTCTGCGGATATTTGAAATATATATGTGGGCATCGTGACCGAAGTTGTCTGTGCGGCATTGCGCAAAAGTCAAACGCGAACTCAAACGTCCGACGGACGTATATATTGATCGAGGCTTGTGTGTCCGTGTGTGTGCGCGATTAATTGAGGATTGCGCGAATAATTAATGCGAACCGCAGCGTGTCGATCGTTACGAACTCCGGGGCCGAACGTCGCACGCGTGTAATCGACCGGTGACATAATCGTTTCGATTGGCGAACGGGAACGGTAATTATTCGAGGTCACATCGGCCACGAGAGCTGAATCACACGTCTGCTCGTCGATGTATCCGCCGCTCTTGCCGCTGCTCGACGAATCTACTCTCCACCATCCATTTTCGTCCTGAGCTGTTGGTGGCGACGCGGGAACATTGGGAGTCAAGTGCAGCGCTAGAAACTCGTGGAACAATTCTGGATGATTGTTCGCCGGGGTGAAGAACCTGCCATATTGAACTATACAGGCATCGAGGAGGGAGGCGATGAAAAATGTGAAAAAAGTATCGAGGCTTGCAATTTTTTGCATCAAATCGAAAGGTCTTGACACGGATTTTTTTTTTTAAGTAGGCAAAATCGTTTAAAAAAGAGAACACCACTCGACCTCCGCATCCAACATTTTTGATTGTCGAGGAATAAGAGTAAAATCCGACGATTGTACTTTAGAGAACTTAATTGAGTTTTTTTTCCGGCCGCGATACTCGAGACGAGATGAGAGAGCCGAGGGCGGGGTCGAAAGATTTTTGAATGAAAGTCTCAAGAGTGTCGAGGGTAAGTTTTTGCCGCGACGGGCAGCGACTGCTGGTTCTTGGTCTTCGTGGTCCCGGGTCAAAGGGACCAAAGGGCTTGATCGATCCACTTCGTATTCTTCGTTGTCCGCGACTCTTCCCTCAGCCACTGAGCTTCATTTACTCAAACGGTGGAGAAAGGGAGTAGAAAAATAAAAGGTGAAAAAAAAGCGAGAAACTTGTCTGCAGCGAAGACAAGTGCAGTTCGGATTATACAACGGCGAAAAATCGTCTTTGAACTCCGGCTCGTAGAGTGACACGGCAGTGAGGGGGTAAAAGGAGAGCACGGATTACGATTCCTTCGCTGCTTCAGGTATTTCTCTCAGAGTCTTTGCCATCTTTCTCGCCTTGACTCTCGTCGGTTTTATTTCGACTCGGGTCAAAAGGTGAGCGCCACGAATGCCCGAGAGAAATGAAACGAGGACGGAGAGGGGCTCGCGCGATCGAGAAAACTCGAACGACGGGTAAACACGCGAATCTACCATTTAAATAAAATTCTTTCCGCCTCTCGTAAAATTTAAGGCTGCCAATCTCCAAGAACGTTCTTTCGATGAATGATCGACAAATCGATGAGTTTTAGGGGACACTTAGCAACGAATATATTTCATACTCGATCTCCGAACTATACATTTTTCTAGTGATTCGATGAATTTTATTTATCTTCCTTGTTTTTTCATCCCGGATAATTTATTTGTGTCGGCAGTTTCAGCCGCGCCGCGAAGTCACGAATCAAATATCAAATTGCAGCAGTAGCTGATGACTAATGATCGACAAGTCGATGAGTTTTAGGGGACACTTAGCAACGAATATATTTCATACTCGATCTCCGAACTATAAATTTTTCTAGTGTTTCGATGAATTTTATTTATCTTCCTTGTTTTTTCATCCCGGACAATTTATTTGCGTCGGCACTTTCAGCCGCGTCGCGAAGTCACGAATCAAATATCAAATTGCAGCAGTAGCTGATGACACAACGAGTAACCGAAACACGTGTGTTGTCCGTCTGGGATTTCAGGAGAGAGGCACGATCGCATGGGAATCCGGGAATATCAATTTGAGAATTCATCAAAAGCGTTAATCAAATGATTACCGGGATACAATTGAGTTATGTATTAACGGCAGACGTACACACAAATGCCGCGGGTTACTCGCCGCAACAACTTCGCACACCTAGGCCACGTACGTTCGGTTCGCTTAATTGCTGTTCCCCGCACGGTGCGCACTCTCGCGCGATTCAGCCGGCTCTGTGGATGTAAAGCGTTTGCATCCACTGGCCAGTCTCGATTACCAGCATTCGAGTAAGTAAATAAGTCGTCTCTTGGCCCGCAGTGACATCGTGTGCGGCAACGGAACCGACGGAATTCGCGATGACGCTGCATGCGCTTTTCGATGCACAGAAACGTAGAAGGCTGTTTAATTTGTAGTATAGTTTGCAGTAATATTTAATTATTTTACTTAATTTATTGACGGAGTAACTCCTTTATACAGAATTCAAAAGTTGTGAACCGAAAAGACGAGGCATGTAAAATTTGAATATACACACTGTATAATAACTAACACAAACGTTTTTCGTAAAAAAAAACAACATCAAATATATATAAATTTAAAATAATGAACAAAAATAGTGAAAATACTGAACGAAAAACATAATGAACAGGTGGACCGCATCCGCTTAGTAAAGGTTACTCTTGATTATTTCTCGTAGTATCTTAGGACCATTCCGTTCACCTGCGTCTTAAACGCTTCGAACGTTGCGCCAGTAAAATTTAGCTTGTCATATTGACTTCCGAGCCTAGCAATTCGTGAGATCGTCGAGTTGTTCGGTAAGTTTGTCTTATTCCAACTTTCCTGAAAAAGACGAGACGTAGTGGACCGTAAGGTAAAAGTACCAGTGGCTGCACATCAAAGGGCGCCGTCCCAGTTCCCGTACATGCATGAAAAATCGTATTTGCGTCTCTCTTGCACGCATGCTTTGCGCGGCCACTGGGACATGTTCGGTCACTGGGAAGTTTAGCTTACATTCTGTCTAGGGCAATGAGATTTACACCCAGAAGAAAAATTTATTTGACGGCCCCCGTTTATTTGGTTTCAGTAAAATATTTATTTGATTTAAATGAGTATTTATTTAAATCAAATAAATATTTTACATAAACCAAATAAACACTGGCCGTCAAATAAATTTTTTTCTGAGTGCAAGACCACGGAAGACTTTATAATGCCGATTAATACTTTATAAAGAAAACAAACATCCTTCAACGATCTCACTGAACTTAAGGACGGTATGTTCGTTAATTTGGAAATGCCGAAGTGGTGACCGCCATATGAACCATTATCAACCGCCATAGAAACCCCTGACCTGAAAGCGAATAATATCACAAATGTGTGCTGGAGAGTCTCCAGTCTCTGCGAGTAGCATAAGTAATGAGGGGACCATACACTATTTAGTTTTTAATACAACATAACGATCTATATAATTTTTAATATTTGTAATATACTTTTAAATAATACTTAATATATAAAATTAAATAAATCATATTGTACTCCCTCGTTATTCGTTCGAGTAAGATTAATTGAGGAGCGATAAAAAATAACCGCTCTAAAACTGCCGATAACAGTCCGACGTTCGCCTCCGGACGACGAAAGTGCGTGTAGAGCAAGTCTTTCCCCTTTCTAGCCGGCGAGTGTCCAGCGTGTTACTCGCTGTGACACAATCGCGGCGACCTAGTGGGAACAAGCACATAAAGACCGGGCCGAGTGTTACGCCAGAGTGAAACGCCCGGCGAGCAAGTTATTGTATAATGCAAATCGTAGTTAACACTGGGATGAAAGGTGGTTCCCGTTCTTCCCGTTGCTTGGTACACACACCGACTTCTTTCGCTATCCTCGGTAATTGGTCGTGCCGTAACAAACAGCGTAACCGGAGCCTTGAACAACCACATGCGCCGCTAAGACCTTGAATATGAATTTAGTGAACCAACGCCGGCCAGGCTGCGTACTCTCTCGTGCTGTGATCGTTATCCGAGGTTACAATTTCCGATTAGAAATTGCTCGTTATCATAAACTGGACTACTTATGCCATTCAGCTACATTCCAGAAAGATCGGATCGACCAGACTTTTCCAGAACAAAACTGTTAAACAAGTCTTTTCCAGAACAAAACTTCTACACTGAGAGAAGGATTTAGTAAACAGTACTATATAGCTTGAAATATATTACCGTAGCACATAGTAGTAGGGCGCTAGGGCGCCACCTATGGTAGGAAGTACCGAATTTATAAGAATTTTTCTTAGATATTATGGCAAAAATTCTTGAATAATCTGAGACCTTCTGCCATAGGTAGCGTCCAGGCGCCCTACTACTATGTGCTATGGTGTATGGAGGAAGAAATTCCAAAGAAGATTTTGTTATGATTCTCTTTTTGTTTTTCCTTTGTTTTTAGTTCTTGTTAAATGTTGTCAGGAACAAGTGTTGCACATATTTGTAAGGTTTAGGGTATTTAGCTGCAACTACTACTGATAAGGTAGAGCCCTAGATGAGCAAATGGCTTGATGGGACAGAGTGACTCCCAAAGCCCTATATTATTTTTGTACGTTGGTGCTTTTCAATAAAAAAAAATGTGCTATGGTAATATTTCTTAGATGATCGGTAATTTTCACCAGATTCTTCTCTCAGTGTATACGTTGCGGTTAGAATTCGTCCGCGGGCCGTTGACGAGCTCTTCAGCACCAAACCCCGTAAAAGTTGGAAACGGAACATCGGGCATTTCCACGTGCGCGTTCCATTCGCAACGAAACGTTACGAGAAGCGGTACGAAAAAACAAATTCGAACGACGAAACCGATTGGGCAACGACCGAACGATAGTCGACGAATTCGTTGCGCAAAACTTCAAAGTAGAACCGCGCGTCTTATATTTGACTATCTTAAATTATTATCGACCTCTCGAAGTCGACGAAATTATTCTTGTACCCGAGTAGAGACGGGGAGATTTTTATTTATTATTATTTTTTTATCGGCGGGCGAACGCCGTATTGGTTGAACTTGCTGAAACTATCGGGATTCGTGACTCGACGAGCGCAGCCGTACGGACCGAAGTCTGCTCGGTTTCGGAGTGGCGAGAGACCGGTATATTCCGTGGAACCGTTTCGCGAGATTTTCAACGTCCATGTTCGAGAACTATTGTTAACTCTTCCCTCTCTCGGTCTATCTTTCTCGTGGTCTCTTCGTGCACGACGTACACGCGACCGTTGCCGACGAGTCTCCCGGTTGGTAAGTTCGGACGGGGAGAGCGCAGCCTCCGCATTCGCCGGAGCATGGAATACTAGCAGAAATCTCTGAGAGCCGCTCGGGGGACGACGGGATGCATAAGCAAACGCTGTATTAAAGCCTCACCGGGAGGTCGAAGCACCTCGCGAGAATTCCGAAGGGTTATACCACCGACCCCTTGACCGTTCTCGGTGCAGGCCATTTTTTTCCTCTCCTTACCGTGTGTGGGAAATCCTAGCTTACACCCGCAGCGAATCGCTCAGAAAGCGGAGCGATCCTAATTTTTGTTTTTCGTCACAGGTCGCGGATATTGGAAAACACGTGTTTGCCGAGGGATAAGTTTCGATCAGCGAATTACGGAGGGGGAAGGGGCCAGCAAGTTTCAGCGAGTTACGGGAGTTTTCACGATGGAGGAACCTAAGCAAGGATAGAAAGAGAGACAGCTAGGAAAGTTCGAACGAGGCGTACCGGTGCGCCGGAGCGTAAGTTCGCGGCTTAAGCCACCGGCGAATGCACACCGTGGATATGAGGAGGAAAAAAAGAACTGAAGGGTAAAAAGAAGTTTTATAGATTATTGGGCGCGGCTTAACCGTGAAACAACAGTTTTATCGATTTCGACTCCGAGCCCACCCGCGGCAAACAGACCCCAAGACGCGGCGGCAAAATGGGTGAGATGTGTTTACTGTACAGCAGTAAAAGTAGTGCAACGCGGAAAGACAGTTTGTGAGAAAATTCCGCGCGTTCCTGCGCGCGAACCCGGAGAGGCGGTACGTACTCCGGCCGGCGGAAGGGATCGTGGAAGTGTAACGATTCACATAATTGTCTAATTCGAGAGCGTAACATTTAACGACTTCGCTTCCCCGTTACGAAACGGCAATATCTTCGATGAAATACCGGGGCGAACTCATGACCGGCGAGAGAAGATGTTTTCACAGTGTTTCTACAAGCTTGATTACAAAAGTCCTTAAATGGAACTTTATGCGGACGGGTCGTAAATGCGTAACGGACAACCCGATTCACACAGCAGTCGAAGAGACATTGTTCCTCGCGGCGGAGGAGGCGCGTTTCAACCATTGTGGTGTATTTAATTTTTTCCGCGTTGAGATTCTTGAACTTTTAGTTATGGTGGGCGGAAAAAAATATTTATTTTCTTTCGGTAGAAACACAAAAATTACTACTTTTGAAAGATGGTATAGAAGTTTTAAAAAATATTATAAGTATTTATATATTAAATGTCACCCTTCAATCAGTAAAAACGAAGATTTGCTGAAGCAAAAATTCCATGAAAGCGACTTAACAACATAGAGAGATGTATCTGAGATTGTATGGACCAACTGTTATTGTCAATAAATACACTTTTACTGATACTAATAATATTATTAGTATCAGTAAAAGTGTATTATTAATATTATTGTTATTATTATTTTGTTGCGGCTTACTGTACCGTCTATTTTAATAAACGTGCCGATTTGATGTCAACCGCTAAAAACTGTCAATTTTTTTTTTTTCTGAAAGTTATGAAACTTCTTTCCACGAAAATATTAACTTTCTAATTTAATTTCTTCTTTAAAAAAAATTCATAAAAAAAAAATTAGCTTTTTATTGTGATATTCGGCCGAATCATTACATTTTGAATTAAAAATGCTACTGATATTTATGTATTAATTATTTAGTTCGTGGATTAATTTCCTGTCTAGTCATCGACTGGAGTCCTTCGACCCTAATATTATTATTTTATTCTTTTTATCAAAATTAATTAAAGAAGAAAAGAAAATATAAAATTAATATTTTAATTAAAAGAATTTTCATCAATAAAAAGAAATTTTTATTTTAATAAAAAAAAGAAGATTTGCTGAAGCAAATATTAATTTTACCAATAAACAGTTTTGTTCGATTTAATTAAAATTGCTTGAGTCATAGAAAAAAGTTTACTAAAATCAAACAAATTTTTATTTCGGACTGTATTGTTTTGCGATTTCCCTTTCGCTTTGTCCGGTCAGAATATGGAATGTCCACTGTTTGTTAAAAAAAAAAAAAATGTAACAAATTTGTTATTGGCATTCTCATCCATCTCTCTCCATCCACAGAGTTTCCCAAGCCAATAAATGTTAAAGTATCCCGGGGGAGCGCCGAGTAAAAATCCCTGTGGACGAGAATTCAGAGTCAGGTCAGTGAGCTGATCCTCGGCATACCAGCGGCATCACAGCGGAGGCTTTCACGTTCGATGGAAACCCGAGCCAACGTTAAACCCATGGGGGTTTTTCCAACCGACCGATCACACGCAACCCGCATGCAGCGCGCAAGTTTTTCAACGACACAGAAACACCCCTAACACCGCTTCGCCGAACAATGACTCTGTTACTTCAGATGAAAAAATTCCAAAATATCCAATTCTTTATTTATTTTTTTATTTTCAAAAAAATAAAGAACATCGAAACATACACAACGGATAAAAAAAATCTGAAAAAAGTCGAGGTTCCGGCAGGTCAGCGAGCAATCCGCGATGCCTCCCGAGGCCGCGAGAATCACGGAGAGATTTTCTTTTTTTGTTTGCCTCCGATGGAAACACGAGCCAACGTAAATCCGTGGGAGTTTTCCTGGCTCGTGATACACAGACGATATGTGAAAGAGGGTACGCCTCGAACGGGTGGTAATAACGTCGGTGAAGTAAACAGAAAACGGGTCGGTATGGAAGGACGTGACGGGCACCACGAACGGTTGGTTTAGTGTTGCGTCTGGACGGACGTTGCTCGTATATTCGCGGATCGTCGTCCATATCCGCGTTCGCGCACACGGAGGTATCCGCTGTGTGCGGGTAAGCTCGTGCACGGATACGTATGTGGGGTTTACGTAACAAGCCGGTACATACTATACACAGACTGTACAGCGAAAATATACGGGTGAGCGGAGGGTGGGCAGGTATGAGGTACATAGACGAAAGCACGACGGTATTAGAAGCTCGGTGGGGTTATGTGTGTTAGCTATGTGTATTCGAGGACCCAGCCGGGTTTCCAGGGATTTGGGACGAACTTACGTCTGCGTTAGATTTTCTGGCTCGCATGGCGGGAGAGGTTGAGGTGGACCCGGCAGCAGCGGGAGGATCTCCGGGTCGCAGAGCGCAAGCAACCCGGAAAGGTTCTCCAGGGTCGATGAAGTTTTCGGTTACGAGCTCGCGAAAAAGGGGTTCGCCGAGGAGGCACGTCGATGCTCTTCCACTCTTATGCTTCGGAAAATGAGATACGATACGGAGAACGGTCAGAGACGAAATGAGCGAGAAGGTGGGGGGAAGTTTCGGCGCTTCCGGGAGAGGAGAGACTCGTCGTAACGAAGCCGGAAACGAATTTGACTCTGAGAGATCTCGTGTGTGAGGATAAGGTCGTAAATGGAAATAGAGCGAGAATAGTTGGCTCGGAGAACTTAAGAAACACCCGTGTGGCATGTACAGTAGTGGAGCCCCTTCTATGGACGAACAATCAATGACCAATACATAAAACCAAGTAAATTTAATGGGACCTACACCCAAATAAAACCAAATAAATTTAATAGGACCTACACAAATTAAGTAACTAGTTACTTAAATGAAATAAATATTTATTTAAATCAAATGAATATTTTATTTAAGCTTAATAAACGGTGGCCGTCAAATAAATGTTTTTTCTTGGTGTATTTATATCATAAAGTGATATCGATCTCGATAGAAATAATTATCGGTTATAATAAAAGCCAAATCCCTTTCTTGAACCACCGAAAAAGTGATTATTAAATGTTATCTTAGAAATACAGGTTAGCGTAAAAACAACAGGAATAAGCGTGTAACTTAGCACTGCGCTGTTTACAAGCTTAACGATGTCACCCCTTTTCCTTTAACAGATCGCAGTTGTAAATTCTGTATCTATTTTCCATTCCGAAGGCAAAGCATCGTAATGGATAACAAGAGATGCTTGGGTAAGAATCGTCAGCGATGCAATTGTGCCCTTCGCCTTGCCAGTTGGAGATTACATTTAAGAGATTGAACTCCGAATACTGCGATTGGTGGAAACCGCGAGGTGATGTGGGAAATAACTACATGTAGAAATAACTACATTACCTTTATTAGGTAATGTAGTTATTTCTTAAATATAATTATGATGCAGTTAATTAGCATTATGATGAAGTTAATTAGCCACATCATATAAACATAAAACATTGACTCTAAAATCGGAACTGTTGTATTTGCATCTCGTAATATAAAAACGCAGCAAACTTGTAAAAGCTAAAACACGTATGCAACAAAATAGCCCGTACAGACTACTGCACGCGCGGGAATTGCTGCTTTATCCATATTATTCGAGCCCACACCTGGGTTAACGTGGAGGGCTCGGATGAGTTAGGTGGTTCGGATAACGGGGAGGCTCGGTTGATCAGAGGTCGGATAAGCGAAGTTCTACTGTTGGTATAAGGCAAGGAGTGTGGAAAGGGATTGCTATTAGGTAATTCTGGGAAATTATTTTTTACAGTGAAAACATCCTGAGGGGAACTTCTAGGTGAAAATTATCCTTAAAAAGCATTACGATAAAAAATAACCGGAATAAAAAAAGTCTTCCTCCTCTCGACCCTAAAAAACGATCAGCGGTGGAAATCCTTTATTATTCTGCGTCTGGCCCTAATCCAGGAACTCACAATAATCAGGGCCCTGGAGGTTAAACCTACAACTCCCCCAAGATGTTTTCAATCACACAGTTCATACATACAGTATATGATGAACAGTCCATACAGTTCTTTCGTGAGAGACAATTTACTCACTACTTTTTTCATTACTTCAAGCTCCAGACATATATACATTTTTTTTTACGCTGACTATTCAGATTGAAAATTCAAGGTTTCCAGGATGAAGCTTTGCACTCGGAGACGGGGAAATGAAGTAGGCAAGCGCGACAGGGGAGAGAGCGGGAGAACAGCAAAGAGATGTAAAGAGGAGCTCGTTTCGAGCGTTGTATTCGTCGCGAGCGTAGCAAAGTGTGCCCGAGCACTAAAGTACAACGTTATATATAAAGAAAGAGTGCGACGAGGGATAAAATAAGTAGCGCGGGAAAAGAGAGATAAAGAGAATCGAGAGCATGAATATTCCAAGGTAACCGAGATAGAGGATAAAGGTGGAAGGAGCGGAGAAACGCGAGAGGCTGAAAGATACAGCGCGGACTTGTAAAATGCGGTGCGCTCTCGTTTCTCCCGCGCACATATATATTTCTATAACTGTTGGGAATCGCGGCTCGACTCTTTCTCCTCGGCACTGCCGTGATTTCGTGACTGAATGACCGACTAAATTGCTGACAATTGCCTAATAGCTCGTGTCATCGCGTCGGTACATAAAACACTCTCGAAGAAAATAATGCGCAATGACGACGATGTCGAGGAGAACTACAGGAGTCGCGGTATGTTTCCGATACAAAGCGAGAAACTGCTACGGCAAACGTCAATTGTTTTCGATTGGGCAACCTCTTTCACTGACAATCGAACAATTTGTTTTCATCTCCCGTCGTTTATTATTTTCAATCGCGATTGCACAATTTATCTTCCAATTTTGTTTTTTTTATTTTTTTTATTGTGTTTGTTTATTTTATTTTTGCTTGATTTCATTGTTTGCACGCGTAAGCATAAAATTGTGTTGCACATCGAGTTAACGGCGGGGAAAAAATGTTACAATATATTCCCGCCCATACGCAGAGTCGAAAGACGTTGAACTCTCGAAGTTGCATGCGCGTGCCGGCCGAGACTCCAATTCCGCGGTTTGAACCGGGCGCTAATCGATTTTCTCTCGTAGTTCGCGGCTCTATGTCTCCCCATAGTCGGGGCAAACGACTGCAGAAACTGGCATCCTGGCGGTACGACACGAGTCCGCCGGAGCTAATGGAACGCTTCAGCTTGTCGATAACTAAATTATTCGAAAGTGGACGAGAGCGCGTCAGGGCGTCAGAGGCGAACGAACGAACGAACACGCGCGCGCGGTCGCTCGGTCCTACTCGAAGCTCGGAAGCTTCGAGCCCATCAGGAACGGCAGTGAATTATCTCTCGTAAAACTATTATCCCGTGTTCGTCGAAGAGACGACGATGAAATATAACGACGAAAGAGAAAAAAAAAATTAATAAACTGTCCAGGGCGCGGAATGAAAATGTCAGAGTCTCATGAAACATCGACGAAATTACGAAATATTCGAGGCACGTCGTTGTCAATTTTGAGGCCACGACAGGGTCGCAGCTATTTCATTCATTAAGAGAGGTTTCTTCTTTGTTGAGCAAAAAAAAATCCTTTTGTTTTCGTATTGTCGGAATTTTCTGAAAAGCCGAGTCAACTTTATCTATAAAGGCTGCTTAGTTAATTAATAGTTAATTAATGTTATTCTCATTTTCATTCTTTTCATATTTCTATCACTTCAGATTAATTTTTGGTTGTAATATAGTTTAATTCTCGGACTGAAGGATCCAGGTCTATAGCCCTTTGATAAGGTGTAAAATTATCATTAGGCACCATAGTATAAGAAGATACGAGTATAAATATCATCTTCGGCAATAAAGCTCTTTTATTACTACTAGTTTAATTTTAAGTTTATGATTTGTTAGTTTTCATTGTTAAATTTTCTCTTGCGATATCTTATTTTCAGTCATCGTTGTATGTTTTGTATTTTGGGCACGGTGTTCTTAGAAGGGCACGAATACAATAACACTATTCTAGTTTAGTAAAAACAATATTAATATTTTTCCCCAAAAAAAAAATTCTGAAGAATGAGAACTTCTTATTCGACCGGATAAAGTACCTAAATTTGGGATCTCCGAACTGTGACCCCAAACTTCGAGCGGATCAATATTTTTCATCGTCACGTCGCTCCGACGCTTCGGATGGAATATCGTTGTCTCTTTTTCGTAAGCAATCTTCCATCCATCTCTGCTCAGCTCATAATCGATCAAATTCATCTTAAGTGACTGAGTAATTAATCCGACCAAGATGAATCTTCGTGAATATCGTAAAAGTGTCAATGAAGGATCCGGAATAACTTTTAAAGCCATTTTCTGCGATTGAATTATTAAAAAAGAAACGTATCTGCCAGCCTATTATATCCCCATACTTATTCCATTTCTCACGCTCAATAGCTTTCGATATTGTTGACGATTTTGCCATCCCTTGTTCTCCGCCAAGAGGCGCATGGACCATCGGTCGCACGTGTGTCTCTGTGTCAGTGTCTGTCACCGTGTGTTTTCCCTGTAACGAACACCCGACGTCGTCGTCCAGACCGCAATGAATTTAAAGTGCGCGGGCATTCGTTGGCTGCACGCTGAATTTACGTAACCGTGGAACTCCGCCTCGCCGGTGGGGTGAACGACAAATAACACAATTACGTGCACCCGGAGCGGCGACGTTGTAATTCAATTTCTGAAGGCAGAATTCCGTCTCTCTGTGTGTTCCCCGACGGTTCGTCGTCGTCGTCGTCGACCTTTGCGCCTCGACCTACCATCCGCGTAGTTCTAGTTCGCTCTCGCTCTTTGTCAACTCTCGCACGATTGATGGCAGTCTCCGGAGCAACGACGCCGTCGCTCTGTCATTCGACAATACAGGTGTGAATAATTAGCCGTCGAGGCTCCATCGGCCTAGGTGAACCGGAGAGGACACGACCGACCAATCGGGATCGTACAAAGGGAATCGGGGAAATTAGTTGCCGTCGCGCGGAGAGAAAGGCTTATATACGTGTGTGTATGTATATATGACTATAGATATTCCTCGGGAATGATCTGTCGGTGTCCCATGGTCTTGCCGATTCAACCGGGGAGCCACAATAATTCCCATCTAATCTCACGGACCCACGTGGCGAACCCATCGGAGCACCGTCCAATTGTTGGAAACGTTCACCGTTATATATCTATCAGAGATAGTTCAGACTCGTCTTGTTGCTCGCGAAGCCTCGACGTTGGTTTCCAGCCCTGCAGGTGCGATTAATCTTCTCATGCTTCTCACCGTGACAAGACGGTAATCGATCCGTCGCAAAGTTTTTCGTCTTTCCGAAGTCTCCGTTCCGCCGCGATCGTTATAAGGTTATGCGTCGGGAGAGACGTTCTACTACAGTATTTAAGCGGAAGCGAAGCGGAGACACCTGTGACACGATGCGGCTCAACGTGAGCTTTTCAACTGGAGAATGGGAAGCTTTTTTTCATTTAAAAAAAATGATTGCTTTGGTATGATGTTTGGTGATTAAAATAATATCTCCGTGAAGTTTATGATTGAATCGTAACGATTTTCATTGATTGGTCGATACTCGTCGATTGCGGGAGATTGCGTTGATTAACATTTCGGTTTTACAAAGGAGATCGTGAAACTGACCATTTAATCGCAAATTCGATGACGACGATCGGTGTTTCACTGTGAAAATAGAGCAGCGGAATCGATACTTGAAATTAAATGGGAGATTGACCGGGTAGGAACTAAAAAAACAGATCGGTTTTATTGGTTTTTCGGTTTTTCGCGTCGAACGCCGGGGGCAATTGAAGTTCGAAGGGCTTTGGCCGGCAAGCGCGGTGGGCTTTGTCGATGAATGACTGCATGAGTCGACAGAGACGGCGGGAGACAGAGAGAGGGCTTTGAACGTTCCATCGAGTGTACCAAACGCGGCGGTATGTGGGCGTTGGTCGTATATCCGATTAACACCGGCGACGCGCGTATATGCGCAAACCCGTTCCTTCGGAGCTTCCGTTATTACGGGTAAATTGTTCGAGTTTCGATAGCACGGGGAGGCTGTGCGCTATCTCTGCCAAAACAGCTGACCCCTGTACAGGAAATTGCGCGCGGGGAGGGGACCGTAGATACAGACGAAGAAAATTAAGGGAAGGTATTCCAGGGGAGACGGAAGGAAATTAAGAGAATTGTTCCGCGGGCTTTAATAGCTCCTGATTACAGAGATTTTATGTCGGTACGTGCTTTCCGATTTCATGAATTCCTAATTACGAATGTCTGCTGGCTATCGGATCGAGGAAATTTATTTCCTTTTTCTCCGCCCGAGTTTTTCATCGATTGGATGAAAATAATAATAGTACTAAAAAATTTCGATTTCAGCCTGTGCAGAGCAGCGCGTCACTACCACGTTCGTAAATTATTACGTGTATCTTTAAAACGGCCCAATAAATGTTGCGGAATATTTACGACATCCTCAAGGGATTGATACATCTGTTTGAGAATTTTATATATTTTTGCCCAACTTTCTTTTTTTTTATCTAATATAATATTATTTTGTTGTACGAAAAATGGAATGGATTTTGAGATGGAATGGATGGAATGGATTTTTGGTCTGGAAAAATGCACAAAAAGTGCATCGATCCCCTGTGAATGCGGTGCAATTTCGAGGATGTTTGCATTGAATCATTCAAGAGCCACGGGGCTTTAACGAGGAAGTAAAAAAAAATTACTGCCGCGCTTAAAAATTCGCTGAACCTGAGCCTGCCGCAATAAAATATTCACACTCGTTTCGACTCGACGTCCGGGCCGATCGTTTATTTCGCTGAATCTATTCCGTATTTTATGTTGAACAAATATATATATATATATAAACCTCCTTCGTATCCTCTATGATTGCGTAAAATAGCAATGGAAACAGTTCGATAGTAAAACCCTCGAGGCCGTCCGAACAGGGGATGCATATTCCTCGGTGCGGCAAGAGACGCTTCTCTCGTTATTACAGGACAGCGTCTCGTAATTTTCCGCCGCTCCATCCTCCGGAGGGAGGAGAACCTCGAGTGGGACGAAGGAGCGAGCGAGGATGCCCGCGACATTTCCTCTCCTGTCGCACGACAAGAGGAAACACCCGGGTATAACTTCCCCTCGAGTTTAACGTCGGGTGCTCCGACGCCTTATACGTCGAAGCGCAACCAGCCCCGCGGCCTCTCCCGCGTTCAAACCCTCTGCTCTTTCCTCCGTCCGGAGTTTCCTTACCGGCGACAGGACGGAAACAACCCTCTCTCGCCTCCCCTTCTCGTCTCGGGCATGCACACTTTACTCCCGCGACTCTCAGGCACATAACATATTTACAGTTCCCCTCAACTTTATTGGTCGGCTATTCTATCATACCCGCTTTGTCACGACTCCCCGTAACAACATCCCTTCCGACTACGGCGACCTCTTTCAGTCCTCGGATATCGGATCAGGAAATCGGTATTAATATCCTTAGTAATTATCCGACCCATCGACGATTTTTCTTCGCGTAAATTTAGCGGTAGCTCGGCAATATTATTTTCGTCGGTTCATTTACGTAATTTGGGTCGGCACACTGAGAATAGAAAAATCGATAAAATTAGCGCCGACGGGTGACGGAAATAATGTTTTAATGATCGAGTAAATGGTCGATTGGATCGAATGTTTCTTTACTTGATACGATAATTATTTCGTCTCGTCAGCCGGATATTTTCTTCGCCACTCGTAAATGCTAATTTTATTGACTCAGACAATTTTTATTTTGTCAGTGCACTTTCGTTCGAAACTTTTCTTTCCAATAAAAATCTTCTTTCCAATAATTGTTTGTTGTTTACACACGAAATAAACTTATCTTGTCCGTCGCTCGTGAAACTTGTTGCATTTAGGGGCGAGGTAAATAAAAAAAAGTTTCGAGAAACGCCGTTTTGCCGTGTTACTGTGAAATTTCAACTGCGAAGAGGGGAGAATTAAATCCAAGTGGCAATGTATATTGGAGTAGTTTCGGAGGTGTTGCGTCCGTAAGAAATTCTGGCGATTATCGTCCGTCGGTAATCAGGAGGGCGGGCGTTTAAGCGGACCACCCGCTCGTCCGCTTTTATTTCGCTCGATCATTCGGTAGTTCCGCGTTTGCCTCGCGAACGCTCGAATGCACACTCTGCTGTATCCCATTTGCCGAACCGCACCCTTAATACCGGAGATAAGACGAGCGTGGCGAAACGCTCTTGCGATAACAAGTACGATGCGCTCCTGCGTTCCCTCGAATTCCGGCGACCCGGGAACTTTCATTCGGGACGCGGAAGAATTCCGCAAAATCTCTCCCCCTTTTCCTCCCGGCGCTTCCTTCCTTCCTATCCCGCGATCTTCGCGTCACCGCTGTTTGCTTCGCGCGCTCCACTTCGACGAAAATAAAGAGCGCGGCAAAAGCGTCGAGGAATTATCATGAAAAATCGATAAATCATTCTTCCTCCACCGTTCGACCCGCAGTTCGAAAGAATACCGGGGGGTTCGGAGGGCTTATACACACACGTATTCCTAACTTGATCAATGTGCTTCGTGTAAAACTCTCTCGCGAGATGCATTTACGTCTAACTCGCACCGACCATTAAACTTTCGCTAGTCGATCGGAGCCACGAACCCTCAGGGGCTCCTCGGCAGCTTTACGTGCCCGCGGAAATATCCCCCTTACTTCCTTAATATATTCAGTATTTTATGCATGAAGCACTATGTAGGGAAAATTATCCTGACGAGTGTCGAAAACTTTTTTTTTCATCTCGAAGTTGTAAATTCTTGGGTTCATTGAATTCGAGGAATAGTTTCCTAAATTAAAAAAAAAATGCTTGAATAAAAAAAAATATATGTATATTTATCCAATGACCTTAAAGGATTTTGCAATTATGAAATGAGATCGCGAGCTTGTTTAAAAAATATATATATATTACTATATAAAGAAAAAAATTTCTCCCTCTGGGACAAGTGTAATCGGATAGCGTCTAGCGCCGAGGAACGATCAATTTCCAAGTTCACGTCGAGTCGTGGATAGTGTAACCGCCGACCTAGCACTTAGCGAAAGGCTGACGGACGTGCGGACGGCTCGAGTGCCCGATATAAATTAAAGAAACGACTGAGGCACGCGAGTGTACTCGATGGCATTGCATGTTCGGCTCTAACGCAAGTATTCAGAGTTAGATATTTATGGATGATGGGCCTATATACGGATGCATCGGGAATCGATATCCGATTCTGTGCTTCTTCTTCTTCTTCTTCATCTTCGTCTTCTTTCTTTTTGACTTCAGGGCCCTCAGCCAAGTGCCAGAAATCGGCGCGCTCCCGACCACGCCTTGAACTTCGAGTGTCCGCGATGCAGCGTGGCTACCGGTTCGCGTGGTCACGCAATATAATACCAGGAGCAGCGAGCGGTTCTGTGAATCGCGCAACTCTATCTCCCCCCCCCCCCGCGTGTGTCCAATAATAAAACGTTCATTCCACATGCATCGTGTATGCCGCTCGCTACATTGATAGAGGAATTGCTTGTCGCGCGAGTGCTCGGTTCGCTATAATAACGTTTAGATCGAACGTATATGTACTGTGAAAAAAAAAATTACTGGAATCAATTTTAAAAAATAAATGTTTCCAATAGTCGCCATATTATATTTCTTTGATAGAGGGATGTAGTATATTGAAACAAAATTGAATTTATGGATTCAAGAGAATTACTTTTTTGATTCACAACTTTTATGTTTAAGTTTGTTGCAGTGACTATTTGGGAAGATATGTAATCGATTTCAGTGCATTTTTTTCTCAGTGTGCGTCGGGGCTTATTTTTATCCTGGAAAATCTTTGAACTAACGACAGAAATATAAGAGACATCAAAAAAATACTAAAATCAATTTTTTAAAAATCAAATAGTCGCCCTATCATATTTCTTTGACAGAAAAATATAGTACATCGAAATAAATTGAATTTATCGATACAAGAGAATTACTTTTTCAATTCAAAATATTCATGGTCGTTTCCGCGAAACTGTATTTTCGTTCCAATGAAGTGTGCACAGAGAAAAAATTACAGAGCAAAAGCAACCATCCTGATTTTTTTATCATAAAAAATAGATCCCAACGGGAACAAAAAAATTATGGTTGCAACCATAATTATAGTTTAACTATCCATAAACTATCCATGTAGATTTTCCCCCCGGGAACTATTCGTTATAGTAGGAAATACTGTCCTTCTTCTCAGTGTGTTGCAGCGACTATTTAAAAATAATTTTAATTGATTTTACTGCATTTTTTTTCAGTGTATTTTATTCTACAGCATCTTTGAACAAACGACAGAAATATGAGTGACGCGAAAAAAAGATGAATAATTCGTAGATCGTTTCAAAAATAAATAAATTCAAATTTGGCACAGCGGTGCACGAAGCGAGATTGTGAAAACGCGTCGATTTGCTCGTGGAATATGCAGTCGAGGAAGTTTCGACGGTGGAAGGTGGGCCCTCCCTCTAAGCGGAGAGCGTAAACATTTACGATTCCGAAGGATTTGGCGAAGTGAACCGGCAAGCCACCGAGCGGTGGCTTGCCGGTGGAAATTCGGAGAAAACAAACGACCGCGAGAGCACCCGGTGGAGGATTCAAGCGGTGCAGAAATAATAGCGACTACACACTTCCGGCGGGGCCCACCTCCCACCTCATTGTGTGTATACTTATAGTTATAGATCTCTCACGGGTTTACACTTTAACCGTGAATTCCCGTGAGACTTTGCAAATCAGTTATTTACCGTCGGGATTCTTGAAATTGTATACGAAATCGGCTCTCCCGACCTCTGAAAAGGCGGGAATAATAAACGATAATAAACGTTCAATCTCACGGGCGAGACCGTTCAACGGTTCGAGCGTTCTCGTTCCCAACGCACGTCGAGATATCACACAAAAAGGAATAAAAAAAGGTCAATTTTACACTACAGTTATTCTTCTTCGGAATCCAACCTTTCAGGCAAACTTCAGCTGACAAGAAAAAAAAAATCGTTAAATTTTCCAATAATATCAAACTTCAGGAGAGTGTGCGTGCTTCAAAGAACGACGTACCTACCGTCTGGAAAAAATTGAAATTTGAATTATACAATCTGCGAAGAGGATATTCTATTAGATCTCTTCGTCGAGTTTGCGATATTTAATAAGTTCGAAGTCGCGGGACGGCGAAGTTATCGACGTCGAATATCACTTTTGTATTACACCCTATCCGAAGAAAGAACGCCCGCCGAGGGATCTTTCGTGAAATCGCTGCGCTTCCTCCGAGTTCGTCCGCTCTCGGCATCGAAGAGATTTAGGGTTCGAAATCGAGAATGTTGAGAAGTCGAGTTGGAAAGCCGGTGATGTTCGTCCGATGAAACTTTTCCCGATACCTTCGCTCCTCTCGCCGATGGTCCCTGTCAGGCGCGAAAGACCCGAAAGTTTCGACTTCGATGCTCGGCTGCAGCCGCGGCAAGATTCTCTCTGCACCTTGCCCGTCAGAAAGGGCGAAGAACGAGGAAGCGAGAGAATAGAAGATAATACAAAGTGGCGGGTAGCGCGAAGACGACCGAGAAATTCCAAACCTTCGTGTAATTCGTCAAAGATTGATAAAGCTCAAGCGGAAAACTCTTGCGACAAGATGCCCTCTGCACCGGGTTTGCCCTCGATAACAGAGCGAGGAACGAGCGAAACAATAAAGATCCGATATAAATCGGCGGTCGCCGAGAACGCGACCGAGGCACTCGACGATAGTGTAAATTCGCGAAAGAATAAAGCACGATAAAGCACAAGCGGTCGACGAGTACGTGCCTCGTTCGTGTTCTTATCGTTGCGTCGTCCGATATTTATTTATACACGGTTGAAGCACAAGTGAGGCCCGAGCGACCAACCTCCCCGTTTATTCACTCGATCCTCATCTGTGCGCATCAGAAGTTTCACACACCAAAGTCTCTCCAGACTCCTCGCGTGAAACTCGGGCACACGGTTTATCAAATTGTTCACAGCCTCTGACAGCTTCCGAGAGCGAGGAAACTCGAATTTTTTATTATTTTTATCCTCTCATCGCATCCAGCAACGTATCCTATATCGAGAGGTCCAGTTTCACCTTTTTCTTGAGAGACTCTCGAAAGTTTTGTGAAATGGAGAAGATAAGAAAAAGAAAAACTAAAGACTCTCACTCGGGAGAGAGAAAAGTTGTGTACACAGCATCGCATCGGCGAGCGTGCAACCAAAATCATGTTTTTTTTAATGATTTTTTTTTTTGCAGATGTTAACATAAGCAACAACATACAAATATTTTTCTCGTCAACATTTACCTTCCAGTTAACTGTTAATCTCCCAAGATATTCTGTCAAACGTGTTGCGAATAAGCGAGACGTCAAAAGATATTTCTTTTTCAGCCAGATTTTAATCGTTTAAAATCGGCTAAAATCGCCTAAAAACTCACCGATATGTCGATGCACCTTAGCTATCAGCCGACCTCGCAGCTGTCGAACGATCAGCTGTTGGATCTCCGTATCTTCCGTTCGTTGTTTGCGTCGCTTTTTTAATACAATTTTTTCCCCACCGTGAAACTTGTCCACCGTTCACTCTTTCCTGACCTCGAATTTGCACCACTTCCTTCCCTCTCACGTGGATAAAATCCAAAAAAACAAAGTCTCACCCAAACTCACCCTACAAATAATTCACAGTTCGGTAAAAGAGCAAAAAACAAAAGGGTTACGAAGTCGTGCAAAAAGAAAAAAACCGCCTACTCTAATTAATTCACGTAAGAAATACCGTCGCGTTTCGAGGGAATCGTAGAGCGGCAAGCGTCGGTTGGTCGTATATGTGAAATGTCAACGGGGCAAGCGAGTGTTCGAGGTACCGGGGGGGTTTTAAAGCACGTGGAGGGATCGCCGAGTCTGCGTGGGAGTGAATGAGTTAGGTTGACGCGGAGTCAACATACACGAAAACGAAGTAGTTTGGACGATCCTCGAGGCGGCACCGAGCTCGCCGAACTGAATCCATCGTGCGGCGACGAGTCGCGAGGGAGCTTGAGCGCGATTGAGTACGGTGCGCGCCGCGCGCTGCGGAGCAGGCGCCTCTGCCGAGAGTTTGGCCATCGACGCGACGTTCCGTAAGTTGTACCGGGTACAACACTCCGGCCGACTTCCGCGCTCCGCTAACCTTGCGATATTTGTATATTATGTTTGTATATTATATGTAGACGGTACTATGTTAGATTTCAATATAGGTGAGAAGTACGCGCATAAAAGCGTCGTTAAATTCGTCGAGGACGGCGAGATAACGAAGAGGCGCGTTTGCTTCCGGTTAACGAGCGAAGACGCTTCGAGGCAGGCTCTGCGGTACTTTGGGAGGGGAAACAGGACTTTGCTAGATGGGTGATTACGAAAATGGGGATGACGCTTGTGGTAAGAGGTCGAAGACTTTTACGACCAATCCGGACGCACAGTCGTTGGCCACTTAATCCTCTCGCGAACAAATAAGAAATACAAACACAGGAACTCAAAGCGGATGTTCCAAGCATTTTACTGAATGAAACGTAGGGGAGAGCGGGGCAAAATGGCACAGTGGGGAAAAACGGGATAATGAGACAAAACGCAATTCTCCAGTAACTTTGAGATGGTAGCGATGGTGGTACGTGGGACAAAACTGGTTTGAAAATCCAGATGTATCGTTGGGACAAAACGGGGCATCCAAAAGTTATTGGAAAAATGAGTTTTGCCCTCACGGTCCCGTTTTGCCCCGGTGTGCCATTTTGCCCCGGTCTCCCCTAAGTCAACCGATATTATCCGTCCCGTGGGTTCTCGTTCAGGTTTGAAACACACGAAAATATAATTCTTCCGTCGCTTCTTGTCCAACAGCAAACATTTTCTATAGTTACGGAACCTAACGATTTAGTGGACAACGACTGTGCCCTGAATTCCACAAACCTCCAGAAGGGAAGAATACTCGAGGCATTCGCGGGGTCACGTTTTCCGTAAGCTGGATAGGTATCGCGTGTGCCGTCTGCCATCCATAAACATCGAGGACGTAAATAACATATATATATATTGTTTCTCTCTTTCCGTAAGGCGATGTCCGTTATGTCTCCGAACACTCGTGCCCATCTCGCCGGATGCGTTTATCGGCACGAGGTCCTTTGCCCTTTTACAACTACCGTTAAATCCTTCGCCGTCGATGGCGAACGCGTCGAGAGTGCATCAAAGGTACTAAAAACTCGAAGTCGCAGTCGAAGCTGTATCCACTGCGTTCTGTTCGCTTTTTTTTTATTTTCGCTTTTCCATTTCTTTAATCAAAAGCGACCGGCTGGTGTGCATCGAAAGCGCGTAAACGAACGAGGCGTCCATGAATTTTATGTTTCTGCCCGACTCGGCATAAAAACAACGATAGTTCTACCACCCAATCCCCCGGACACCATTAGAAAAGCTGTTGCGAAACATCGGCCTGGTTCCGTGCTGCACCTGCTACTGCAACCACTGTTGCTGCCTCGTGGAAATTCTCGGACTGGCGCACTCTCGGCGCCGCGGGACTGCAGAGTTCGTTAACGGTAACGATACTGCTGCTGCATACCCTCCGGATTCGGTCAGCGACGAAACGCACGGCGACTAATAGAAACAAAATAAATTAACCCGACGATACATATCGATCAAAGAGACTCGCCTAATTGGAGCCACGAAGTTTTGCGCCAGTCAATTCTAAAAATAATAATAAAAATAAAAACCCATTCGGGCAAAATTGAACTTAAGCAAAAACGGTCTCCCAATCTTGACTAATTTTGTAACGGGCTTGATATTCGAATGAAAATCTTAAGAAGGGAACACGAAAAAGTGCGCGAATCTGCCCAATCGTCTGCACCGAGACGGATGGTTGAAGCGTGGCGGAGTAAAAAGGAAAGAAAAAAAGAATTACGGAAATACTGCGGAGGTAGAGAAGCCGTCCGTAGCAGGAGGAACAATGCGTTCCGGATATTAACGTCGTTCACGTCCGAGCCAGACCCCACCATCGCGCCGCACACACTCCGACTCTCGATGGCAAGATGGCTGGCTGATCTCCCTCTCTTTCCACTCGCACCGGTAATACTCTGTCGGGATTATCGACAATGTGACATAACCGAAAGGTATATGGCCGTGATGCAATGAAAATTTCCAAACCGCCTTTACCGCTGCTCTCGGGTATTCGATGTCTTTTCGATCCCGATGCTTTATCCGCTTGGCGGAAACGGTAGTAATACGGTTCAAAATCGTTTCAACACATTTTTTTTCGTGTCTTTCGATCTGACCTTCCGACTTGCAAACTCGTTAATTTCAGCCCATTTGTACATATCATATATATATAATCTGCTTACTTATCTATTTTTTGTTCATGTATATTTTTTTATGAAATAAAAAAAGTATACATTGGTACATATAATTGGTCCTTCAGTGAGCTGAAGGACCAAGGTCGATGGCTCGTTAGCGGATAATGTTACCATACATTTATGTAATCACCAAGCCCAATGTAACATACACTGATGAAAAAATACGGTTGGTTCAACTAAAATTCGAGCAGGGACGTTCAACTAAATATTTTGTTGGTACAGCTAAAAAATTGGTTAGTTCAACAATTTATTGGGTGATTTAACCAAAATATGTTTGAGTCATTAATATTTGAAAGCCCTGCCCGAATTTTAATTGATTCAACTGCACTTATTTATCAGTGTACTTGAACGATCGACAACCAATGTAACATCTCGCTAATAAATTACTTGTACCTACCTATTTTTTTATTTTTCGTTACTCAGCGATCTGCCTACTTATCTGTCTTTAGCTATACTTTATCTGTACTTGCTCCTTTTGTTTATTATGCCATTGTTACCGTCTTACTTATAATGGTATGCCGGTTACGCTTTGTGCAGTCTCGGTTATTTGCTATTTATGGTATATCAATTCATGTTTAATCTAGCTTTGTTCTGCCGGCACATTTACATTGCTTCCACTCATCTCGCCAACAAACCTACCAGAATATAACAACTCTACCGTACAAAACTGTTGTCATTAATGTTAAGGTTATTTTATGTGTTAAGGTCTCGAAGAGAGCTTTATTGTAAACGGACAGCACCAGTGATCGTATTTTAGTATGTTAGGATGTAAATCGAGAAGAGGTGGAGGTTGTAGAAGGCGAAAGCCGTACACTGGAAATAAATCTATCTATCTATATCAACTCTACCGGAATATAGGCATCCGAGAAAATCTCTCTCAGAATCAAAATGTAACTCTGCCGGGATTGAAATAAAACTACCGGAATACAAGGCTAGACGGTAGCTTTGTATTCCGGTAGAGTTTTATTTCAATTCAGTTAGTTTTATTTTTGAGGTAGAGTTTTTCTCGGATGCCTATATTCCGGTACAGTTGTTATGTCGTAGAGTTATTGGCGACTGGTTCGCTCTGGAAGAGATTTTTGGTCGAGTTTTAATATCATAGAGATGTTTTCTGGTAGAGGTGAACCTGGTAAAGTTGATCGGGCAAAGACGTTTTCTGGTAGAGATGTAAATGTGCCGTTTTGCCTGTATTGTATCGGTTCTTAGGAGATATTGCAGGGCTCAATAAAAAGTTGTCTATCCGTCTATCTATATTTTATAAAAATGAAATATGCAATATATACAAATCAAGCACCTGCTCAAGAAGTTCCGGTACGCGAAGTTGAGGCACAAAGTATTTCTCGGTAAGTGAGACCGTGATAAACCGGTTCGACCTTCATCAAATTATTCTTGTACATACACCCGTAGAGCCAACGGTACCTCGCAGATGTCTCTGAATCTGTTATAGCTTGCGAAATTGCGTCAGTAAATCTGATATGCACGTACATCGAAGACCATCGCCAAAAAAAAAACATCAAAATTGGTCATACTTTTTAAATATGGTGCATTGCATTAATAGAGCAGCTCGTTTCCGGGTGTCGCCGCACAGATGTCCCGGTTGCAACAGTCGTCCCTCGGAATTCCCTCACCGAGGCGACGAATTGAATCCTACAAGTTGACAAACGAAGTTACAACTTCGGGTGAGAAAGCACGACGCACTAGAATATCATGAGTGCAGAGTTTGCGTCAGGGGCCGAGGGATGACGATATTCTAGGTGTTTTCAATTGAATTTGTGAACTCGATTCCCCGTTTCCCTAAATCAAATCTAAACTCGTCGGGCGTCGCGAGACCGACCGGATGTGATTTTACCATCGTCGTCGCAGTCGTCCTGTGACCAAGAGCGCCGCGCTCTCGTTTCTAGGTCGTTCGTGCCGGTTTCCAGCGACTGCTACGACCGGGACCAGAAGTCATCGACGCCACTCTACGTATATACTTCCCAGAGGTGATCTTACTCCTGTTTCTCCCTCTGCGGTCGAGTTATGGATATTATCGTCGATGAATTACGAGACGCCACGCGAGATGGTATAACGGTGCATTCAGGCATAACCGATCAATCGACCGTGCATACGCGAGTTTATATCGCAACTTCGTCGCTCCTTTTTTCGTGTTCCCGAGAAATATACATCTCTCATTCGACCGTGAAGCGGAGAAGATTTTGCACTTTAAAAATTACCTTGACTATCCCGATGTTTTGTCACCTACGGTGGAACACGTTGCGTCACGTAAGCCGTCGTTGCGGAAAAATTTAAAGGTCTGGACTGCCGAATACACAGAGTGTCGAGCCTGACCCGAAAAAAATATCTATAGGAACCTCCTCCTCGTAGTCAAAAACTGATTTATATAACGATTTATACAAATAGTGAAATCGAAACGCTGAAATCTGCCTAACAAGAATTACCCACGCTTCAATGCCAATACTTATTCACTCGAAATCTATAACATTAAAACACAGATCTACCTTCGGTCTCACGGCACCCAGAAAAAAGTGTATTTAACGGCCACCGTTTATTAAGATTAAGTAAAATATTTATTTGATTCAAATAAATATTTATTTCATATAAGTAACTATTTACTTAATTCAAATAAATATTTTACTTAATCTTAATAAACGGTGGTCGTCAAATAATTTTTTTTCTGGGTGTGAAGCCAAAGTTTTACCTACCGATGACTCGAAAGCTATCGGCTTTAGAAAAATGTTCCCGAAAGCAACGTTTTATCAGATTTCATGCCCGAACACGCTGGTACATTTTTTTTTTTTTTGTTATTCAATAAATTCTATAAAACCGATCAAATCAATTTTTTCATAAGCCACGTAATGAAAATTCTTCCAGATGAGGCTAAAGTGGATTGGACGTTTCGACAAGTATTCTCCGCGCGCCTCCGTTATTCGTTTCTCGTGCGATCGATCACTCGCATACATTGCTTTCCGTAGCAGCGACAGCTTGACAAGTTTTTCAATCGATCCTCCGGCTCCGAGCTCGGTTACTTATAACCGAGATGTAGCGCGTACGTACAGCTGAGTCGGCGCCGGTCGGGGCTTATTATCGCTCGGTGACGGAAAAGAACCGAGAAGACAGGTTCGAGGTTGGGCCGAGAGCGAGAACGTTCGAGCTCCGAGGATCGAGACGAACGTGATACGCGTGACATTTCGAAACACCCGCGAAACTCCGGGACTCCCAGGAGTACGCTGTACCCGGTGTATATTAACACGAACGTTAGCACACGCTGCCCGACGTTCGACACTCTGGATAATATTTTTAACGTGTGCGCGCGCGCGCCTCATTTTCGCACGATAAACGTTGACTGCACACATCGGGCCAGACCGCGTTTGCGTATTCTATTCATTTCACCGTCAGCGAGGCAACGATACGCACATAGTGTATACACACGCCCGTGCATGTGCAATCATTATTCCCCGCACGCACGATTGCCGCAGCTCTCTCGACCCTGTGACGTTTTGCCATACGTTGCACGCCACTCGCTGTGAATTATTTTCGGCACGAAAGCATATTTTTATTACCTATTTATTTACGATAAAATTATTTTCCTTATCATTTGAAAATATGTTTTTGTTTTTTTAATACGAATATTTTCGTGGCGAATCGGCGAGATAATGGAGATGAGAAAATAGGGGACAACGGGCATGGCTATGATAATTTGAGCGAAAGCGAAAATCGTACATGCTGGTACGAGTTCCCCGATTGCAATTGGTTTTACATCTTTTGTTTGTTAATTGACGATTCAACGTGGAAAAAAATAACGCTCGAAAAGGTCCCTTGTCGTCGTTTCCATCGCAATCTATTTTCATCAATCGGAGCTATAAATTTAGTCGACAGTATTCGAAACTCGGGTTTAAAAAATAATCTGCAATTTTTTGAATATTTTTTAGTTTCTTTTTTTTGTCGGTCAATCTTCTTCGATGTCGCTGGAAAATATTTCCGTAGCGAATGGGCGAGATAATAGAGATGAGGAAATAGAGGACACCTGGCAGGGCTATTATAATTTGAACAAACACGAAAATCGTATGCTGGTACGAGTTCCCCGATTGCAATAGTTTACATCTTTTGTTTGTTAAATGAAGATACAATGCGGAAAATAACGCTCGAACGCGTCCCTTGTCGTCGTTTTCATCGAAATCTACTTTCATCAATCGCTGCTATAAATTTAATCGACAGTGTTCGAAACCCGTATTTAAAAAATAATCTTTGCAATTTAAAAACATTTTTTTTCGTCTTTTTTTATCGATCAACGTTCCTCGACAGCGCTGGAAAATATTTCCATTGCGGCAGAGCTATGATACTTTATGTAATCGTGAGAATCGCGGGAATCCTATTACGGACGGATTGTCGGATTTTTTTCCCCAAGGTTATTACGGAATTATTCGATGCGCGTGTGTGTGTGCGTCCCGGCGCGCGCGTGTGTGAGTGTGTGTAATTGGAAAACAAGCAGAATTTCTACTGTAGGGTTGTCACGTGGGAAATGATCGTACGTCCTTCATTTTCCGTTTGAGCAACGAGGCTTCCCTTCTTCCAGTCTCAAAGCCTTGTCTTCCTTTTCCACGTCCATCTGTCCCGGTCGCGTAACGTTATAACCACGTTCCTACTCTCGGCGACGCGTTATTACTTTCACGTAGTCCGTCGCGATGCCGCGGATCGGCTCGGCGGTGAAATGTTTCTCGCTGTGAGTTATACGTTCCCCGTTCGCCGTCCATATACTCTTTTATAATACAACCGAGTCTTTCGTATATTTATGTGTATGCTGCTCGCGTCGCTTGCGTAAGCATATGTTGGTCAAGGCAATTGGGTTACGAGCGAGCAAATCTTACGAGAGCACGGCCCCGCAAACTCTCGCGAACTCCCACCCGTTTTCTTTTTTTTTTTCTCATTCCTCCCGCCTCTGCCCCCTCCGCTCGCACACCCGTGCACCGCGGAACGTTCCGATTCGCACGCGAGAAGTTTTTCCACGAGACCGCCGAGTGCGCCGGCACCGATGAATGAAACACGAGAGAATATCGATGGAGCCCGAGAGACACGAGATTCCTATACAGCTGGCGAAGAAAAACGATATCGTAAAACAAAAAGTAATAAAGAATTGTGCGATAAATTATTAATTTCACTATTTCGGCGACGGAGCGATTTTACAATGAGTGCCGGGAAATTCTAATCGATGTTGCATATTTGTGATCTATATCGCGAAATTAAAATCAATTATTGAATTAAAATATATATTGATGTATTGATTAATCATTCGGAGTAAAGCGAATAATTGACCTCTTTAAATAGAGAACTTTGAAGCGGTGTCCCTATTTTAAGGGGAAGAGTTCAGAAGCTTCTTGCAATTTTCACTAGCTTAACCACAAGGTAAACGACCCAATGACCTAACACGTCCCAGTGACCGGACAAAGCGTGTGTGTAAGGGAGACGGAAACACGATTTTTCATGCACGCCCCGGGACTGCCATTGGTTTTACCTTACTAACCTTTTACCTTACTAACGTATTATCCCATCGTTGTTTGCCCTAATTTCAATAACTGCAACTTCTGCCGGTGGCCTTAGATCTTAAAAGATTTACCGCGATAGAGTTGAATTTTTTTTTAGCTGCTTTTGGTGCTCCCGACACGAAGAACCGAGAGACCAGATGTACAATAAAGGATAGGCTATATGTATAGGGTAAAACTCGTGAATATGTACGGGTCGATAAATAATTAATTTCCGTGCTAATGGAGACGACCTGTGTCCACTTTTACCCTATTTATAGAACAAACCCCATCTATATAAACAATGAAAACTCCGGACAGCGAGATATCCTAGATAGGGCAAAATTTTCCCATTCAAATTTCGAAGCCTCTCAAGCCTCGGAGGTGAATAGTGTCGCGGGTGCCGGGTCGGCTCTGACCCCCGTTCGGGTGAGCGACTTGTCCGTACCGCCGACTACGGAGAATTGACGAGGTATGAGATGAGAGGAGTTAGTAGCCTCGGAGACCTTTTCCGGTTTCCGACCTGCTGGGCGACGCGACTTCGACACAACTACGACGACGAGCAAAAGCCTCGGCGTCACTGCGACGACGAGGACGTCGTCGACGAGGCGATCGTTATCGCACCGCATGACATAAGTGGCGAGGCACTGACCCGGGCTCCGTCGATGTGCCGTGGGTGCTCTCGCACATCGTCGCCACTCTCAGGGTCGTATACCACGCATACGCACCTATCTATATATATATTTATCTGTATATAGGTAAATATATGTATATACATGCATGTGTGTGTATGCGTGTACGCGTGTGCGCAGGACACTATAGAACTACAGATTACACACGCATACGCGAAGCATAAACGCTTCCGCCTGCCTCGAATCTATAACCATTATCGCCTACCGTCCGCATTATACGAGATACATTGACGCTCATAGCTATCTCTCCACCGGTGTACGAGGCTTGATTGGTCACCGAGCATACAATCGAGAAACCGAGAACCCCCCGCCAGGCCGAACTACAAATGCCTTACGGTGTTCTGTCTTCGCCCCTCGAATCTATTCGACCTTGCGGGGGATTCTGGCGAACTATTTTTCGATCATTTATTTTCGTATCGTACGAAAGACTTTGGACTCCTCGAGTGCACACCGGGTCAGTCTGACCCCAAAAACATGCTTTTCGGTAACTAAAACTTGTTTTTTTTTCGTTCATACAGCTGACTTGAAGCGACCTTAGAGTTAAATAAATTTGCTACACAAAATGTCTAGACGTTTCTTCCTAAAAAATGCCTAAATTATTCCTGGGGGTCAATTTGAATAGTGTGCCGTTTAGGATTCGATGTGGAGATGTGCATTCAAATGGCTAAGTTTGATTCTGCGAAACAACTTCTTCTTGTTGTTACGAAATTATGCGTAAAAAACCGATAGAACAGTGACTGTACAAGCAACATTGTTGCAACATGTTGCAAATATTTTCGACGAATCACGAGGTCGGGCGTGTAAAATTTACTGTGAAGAAATTGAACAAAATGTTCTTTTTTTCTTCTGGCAAACAATATTATTGAAGCATGAAACAAAGCTACAATGTACACAATGTTACGAACGAGATTTTTTTTTTTATCGGCACAGTTGAATGGATCCCAAAACAAGTGGCTTAAGCTTTCGACGATGAAGCGCTGTTCATTTAATTTTCCTCTCAAATTAATAAGCTTCAACTTGAACACGAGCAGCGTTCAACGGGAAACGCCGCAATGCAGTTTTTTTAATTGAAAATTCGCTGAAACTACCCTCTCTTCGATAATGCACGAAAATTGGGCGAGGAATTTCGATTTGGAGTGCAGTCGAGAATCTGTGCGAGTTTGAATTATAATGGGCGATTCTCGATGACGTTACTACTAATTTATATATATAGATCTACATGTACATAATTAAATATATATGCGAGAGAGGCAGAGAGAGAGAGAGAAGTACATACGAGGGAAATTCACCAGTGGTCTTTAACAATATCGCACGAATACACGGTACAGCGAATGCATTATTACGACTGACCAGCGTCCGTTGATCGCACTGCAGTAATAAAATAAAATAAAAATAATAACACGTCGAAATGCCTATCGTGATTTCGTGTCCCGCATTAATTTTTCAAAGCGGGCGATAAAATGTCGCGATTGCAGTGACTTACAACCAAAAAATACTAATTTTATATCTATAAACACACAAAGATACGACCGTCCGATTATAATCACAAGATTATGTATTCCCGCCTAAAAATGCAGCGAGGGAGAAGTGCCGAACGGTCTCCGCTTTTCGTAACGCCGCAACGATTGGAAACTCCTGACGCCACAAGATTTTATCGTGCTCTTGTCGCTGGGCAATTATCGATACGCTATCAAGCGTACGAGGATTGCAAATATTATCATCGAGAGACGCAATCTCGACTGTCGAAGATAATATTGACACTGATTTTTATCGACGAGCAGTTTTTTAAAATTCCGGACGGCTAGACACGCGCTGTCTAACGGAGATCGTGTTGTGACAGGCAGTCAGCTGATCGTCGCCGGTCGCCGGTTCGACAGAAAGAAAAGAAAAAAGAAAACCTAGGAATAATTCAGTACTAAAAATATCGCGAGTGAATTTATTGAATCTTACATAAATGAATTATGTGAAGGATTTTTTTTCTTTTTTTTTTGCGATGAAATGTACTTAGTTTTGTCTCATTGATATTCAAGGTGTCACTTCCGGTGTGAAAGAAATTCCAAGACAATGACCATTCGATTGTAAGAATCGAAGGCAAAGGCACGGTTGCGGCGTGCATTCGCGACCGCAATACGGCAGCACAATGATAAATAAAACTAAACGAAGCTTGCGGAGAAACAGGGTACACGATGCAGGGGAACAATGCGCCTAATTGAGAAACACTTCCGTTAGCGGGTGAGTACGCGTACAATCGCGCGCGAGCGCCGAGTAGTATCTCACCGCTGTACAGCCACACACAAAGTCTTTTCAACCTCCGAGCCGGCTAGATGCGTCGCCGAAGCGCGAGTGAATGCAACAAGACGCCTATACCGGGACCTTTTAAATTTATCCAACAAATTCTCGTCTCTCGCCCACGAGACACGAACTCGCAAGAGCGGACGAGACACGAATAAGGGGGGACTGAATTTTTTGTTACTAACCGGATCGAATCCTACTCCAATGTCTCAGCGCTTCTCAAAACTTCGATGTAAATATATCCATACAAAGGATGTATAAATATATCCGTGCAGACTGAGAATTTATACAATTTTTCTGCTATACCGGACAGTGGCAATTTTATTGTTTACCGGTGACTTTTTATTTTCAACTACCGATAAGTTTGGTAAGCAAAAAAAAAAAAATTTTAATTTCAGACGAAATTCTATGTTACACATTCGTTTGTTAAAAATGTATCGTTAAAGACAATGGCGACCGATTTGATTTTCGTCGATCGACAAAGCGGGAGAAAAATAATTCAACCCGCACGTAAAATCTTTGTTTCGCTCCCGGCCGTGTCAATCCATCGTGCGAGGCACTGTACACTCCGTACGAGCGTCGAATAGTCAGCTGATTCGTGACGAGTATCAAGATAGCCCGACAAGAAGCTGCGGCACGGTCTCGGAGGTTTTTTTTTTTTTTTTTTTTTAAAATTTAAATCAATGCGAAACGATAATATTTATCACGAACGAGCGGCTGTCACGTTCGTTCCTGATATGCACGAGATACCGCTCGTTCGCATTGGCGCAGCGTAAGAAAAACGTCGGTCCGTACCGTGCGAGCGCGACGCGAGACGAGTAAAAAAAACACAAAGACAAAAAAGAAAATCACTGTCCCGAGTGCTTTGGTGGGATAGAGATAGAGAAAATCTTTTTAACCTTGGTCGGCGGTCCAGTTTCAAACGTGAGCTCCCGCGTCGTACGAATTTTCCACTAGCCTCTCGTTCCCCCGATCTCCTCGGCACTTGGACGTTCGTCTTGGCGCTCGTTCACCCTTGGCTCGATCGACAAACGGCGGATAAACGCGTCTCGACACGACAAACGGAATAGGTTTTCGGTGTACCCACGGGTACACTGGGGGATACGTTGCGAAGCTGCCACACGGAAAATGGCAGCCGCAATGCACTCGGCAACGCTTGCCAACCCGCGCGCACTCGCGCAGAGAGCGGTTCCTTCTCGACTTTGTTTTTCTCGAATCTCCACCGAGGGCCACTTTCGGCGTGCGTCGCTGCTCTCTGCGTGGCCTTCCTCCGCTCTCTAACGTTGTTTCGCCGTTCGGCCGCGTGGATTCTTGTTTTTTTTTTT
>JAPYZC010000923.1:0-32216 GCA_030522665.1 Ichneumoninae sp. A BG-2022a
TTTTTTCAGATTTTTACGCCATCAAGAAGTACTTGCAATTTTCTCTTATTGTTGTCGAACTTATGCGAAGTCAGCGCGCAGCGAGACTCCCTCCTTAATACATCTTTCGTACGGTATTCTCTCATTCTCCTTTCCCCGGATCTCCTCAGCCTTGGGAGACCATGTTTCATCTTCCGTGTCTCTCGTTTCCTCCCTCACCCAGGGGCGCCCGGCGGAACTCGCCGTCCCAACGGGGACCTCGGCGATATCGTTTACACTGATCCGTATTTCGTCGTACTTATTTCCCGGATAGCCAGCGCTCACGTGTGTGTCCGTGTGTCGGGAAAACGATACACGCCGAGCGGATTGGTGAAGCCCCGACGATACCGCTCGGCCGGTCTATCTTGATTCAATCTTTCTTCCCGACCGGGCGAGGACCGAACCGTCGCGCGGCGGTCCGATAGCCGCGCGGGCATGCGCAGGCGCCTCCAGATTTTCTCGTAAATTGAAAACGAGAACACATGTGCGTAACTGCGAGCCGGGGGAGACGATACATATTTTTTTTTTGTCGCTGGTCCAAGAGCATCGATTCTCCCTGCTTACTGACATGATATACAAGCCCCTTGATAATTTTAACCGGGAATGGTGAGAAAAAAAAGACGCAGCTGCCTTCACGAGCCGCGGCTCTTTATCGACTCTTAGGCGTCCAATTTTACCCCCGCTGTGTCAAAGTTGACACCTGCGACCGATAACCTTCCATGCATTCGACATTAACGCTTCATTATCACTCCGACTAAATCCGTGATAGCGACTTCTCGTTAACCTGCTCGCGCGGCTTTGCGCGCTGGTCCAACAGCCTGTTAACAACAACAGGCAAGGTAGCTCCAGCGAGTGGTGTTCATTTCGCCTAAATTCGAGAAATTCGGGCAAGAATTGCAAACACTTCCCGATGTTATCAAAATTTGAAAAAAATCATACTTATTATAGGCACCGAAAAGACTAATTTTGCATAATAATAATTTCAAAATGTTATTAACAAATTATTGAACAAAAAATTGTTCATCAAAATATGCGGGAACTTAACTTTTTTTTTATGAAAATGATTCGTTCATTTTTCGGAATACGTATGAATTTTTTCAGATTTTTATCTTTATTTCGATTTTTCTTGTTTTTTACATGGAAAAATGTGCAAAAATCAAAATAAAGATAAAAATCTGCCCGAAAAATCACTGATTTTCACGATTTTTTTTTTCATAGTTAGGATATCCTAATCGGCCTAGGTTTTTTTAAAATAAATTAAAGCAGCGATGAAGAATAAAAAATGATTTTTGTTGCGGTGATTTTTTAGTTTTTTAATGTTGTTATTAATTATTAAAAATGTTGTAAAAAAAAGAGTCCTAATCGGTGTCCACTTTTCCGGGCTCAATTTTGATCTCAAACAAAAATTTCAAAAAGATGATTAATCTGTAAGAAAGCCGCTATCTTCCTATGGAGGCTTTTTTTTTTACAAAATGACGGCGATTTGAACAAAAAGTAGTGAATTTGGCCTTTTTCGACAGTTTTTCGAGGAAAAAAATAGAAAGTTAAAAAAAAGCTTCCATACGACGATCGAGAATGACAAGAAGAATATTCCGTAAAAATTTGAAATCGACAGCTTGAAAACTCTTCTCTCGGCAGCGGACACCGTTTCGAAAAACACCATTCCGAGAAAAACGCGCTTAAACTTTGAGATCAGGATGTGAAGCTCCGTTCCCTTTCTCTAAGAAATGCTGTAGTGACGAAAATAATTATAATTTCGATTAAAAAATTTAACAGCATGTTTGTAACCGTGTATACTATCCGATAATAAAAAAAAAAGATTTTTTTGAAAATTTCACACTGAGATGATCCCCTAAGCCTGATGTATCGGAGGAATGGTTAAAAAAAAGACGCAGTTGCCTTCACGAGCCGCGCTCTTCATCGACGCTGAGGCGATCCGTGAAGTCGCGTCCAATTTTGCCCCCGCTGTGTCAAAGTTGACACCTGCGGCCGATAACCCTCCATGTGGCGTTAACGCCTCATTATCACTCCTACTAAATCCGTGATAGCGACTTCTCGTTAACCTGCTCGCGCGGCCGAGCGCGCCGGTCTAACAGCCTGTTAACGAGTCTGCACCACTGGTTGACTAATTGACCTCCGCAACACTGTTTTTTTTTTTTTTATGGTAACAACGCCAATGAAGTGATCAAAGTGGAAGGGAACACTGGGACATTCGATTAAGCCTGATGTATCGGAGGAAGATAAACGCCCGTCGGGCTCTTCGGCGTTCGCCCCTCCGGCCCGAGGACGTCTATCCAATTTCGGTCGTTAGAGTCCGCGGCGCTAGACGGTGGAGCCGTCTAATGTCGGGTAGCGGTGCTTCGTGTCGTCGATAACGAGGCGTCGGCCGGAAACTGGCTACACGTGTTCAGATTTATCACACCCCCCGCTCCCCCCGTCCCGTCGTTCGTTCTCGTTTCGGGGAAACATCCTGCACGTCGTCGTGGAAAATACATAATCTCTTGTACAATATTTTTCGAGACTCCTCGCAGGCCCGACGCGCGATGGCCGAGGGGAGCATTAATTTTCGCCCCTCGTGATATTTAGAGAATCACTTCCGAGGACTCTTGTTTTGCTACGTGTTTCACATCCGTTTGGCTGGCGGAGCGACTTATCGGTTGACTTAGCTCGGCCCGGAACAAATCGGAGGACTTGTAGCCGGGGCGAAGGGTGAGAAGGGGTGAAGCGAGAAAACGCTCCGTGGGTAAATGCGTAAATTGTTGCATCCTTTCACCGGAGGAATTCACTTTGGGTATTCATCATCTCCGGAGCGAATTCGATCTCGAGAAACTCCCGGGGGTTGCCTCGAATGAGTCTCGGTTGACTTATCGTGCGTGAGCGCCGAAGCGCTTCCAGATTCTCCACCCCCACAGAGTTCCAGACTCGGTAGTTCGAAAAAAAAGAACACATACAGACACATATGCATATAGTTCGAAGCGTGGATTCGGTATTATAAGGTTTGATATATAACACTGCGCTCGTCTTTCATTACCATTTTAGGGCCACATGCTTAACGAGATACCCATAACGTATGCGCTTCACGTGTTCCGAGGCACACGGGCTTCTGCATCGAGGAATTTTTTTGGGTGGTCTTTAACTCGTTTGTAAAGGTAAGGATAGATTGGGTGTATCTCAAACTTTGTGCTGGACGTTACGAGCTCCCGGACGAGTGGGAGCTTGTTACAACTGACACTCGCGTAGTCCGAATGGTCCGGGTTTGTCCAAATGGTCCGAATGGTCCGAAAGGTTCTAACGGTCCGAATGGTCCGAATGGTCTGTATGGTCCAAATGGTCCGAATGGTCTGAATGGTCCGTATGATCCAAATGGTCCGAATGGTCCGAACGGCCCGAATGGTCCGAATGGTTCGAATGGTCCGAATTTTCCCAATGGTCCTAATGGCCCGAATGGTCCGAAAGGTCCTAACGGTCCGAATGATCCGAATAATCTCTACTTTTGGTCAATAAATGGGCCATGATCACTAACCAGGACACCCGCGTCGCTGCATCTCGTTCCGGTCAGCACCTAACAAAATTCCAATTTTCCTGGCGCTGAGCTCTCTGTTTGTTTTTTTTTTTTTTTCATACGGCTACCCCAATCTTCTGGAATTATTGATTTTTAATTCGAAAGTTCATACTCACTTTCTCGCTCCATCTCTCTCTCTTTCTCGATCCCTCGTTACTTCCGCGGCGGCTTCGCTTGTATAACCACTCGTTAATATTTCGAGAATCGAAGGAGAAATCGTTTTCAAAGGAACCACTTTGCCTAGGATTACAATTTTTCAATGCTATCCTCGCTCCGAACGACGCGGTCGAAAATAAAACGGCCCTCGTGAGGCCGGAGGTTCCACGATGGCCCCGCCTAACTTATTTCTCCGGGAACTCGCTGTTATTCTTGTTCCCTCGAGTTTCTTCCGCTCCACCCAGAATGTTTCTAATTACAGGCCGCGTCCTCTTTGTTGTTTTTTTTTTTTTCATCTTTATTTCACTCCGCCGAAGTTCTCCCGAAGCGTTTCGTGAAAGATTGAAGAACAAAATTATCGATTTTTCCCCGATGCAACCTTAGCGAGACAAACTTTATGTAACCAGCCAGCCGACGTAACTTTGTTGCCGAGAAAAATTGTCCGACGGCGGAGAACAAGAAAGGAACAAGAAAGCTCGGAAAAGTACGCGAATGAAAACTAAAAATGCATAACGATGTCAATTATATAAGAAATGCACATAGATGTGTGTGTATACGTGACACACTGTAAGTTTAATGTATATCCGTAGATTTGGAACGGGCGAGTTAAACGCTGTTTTCCTTTGAGTTCGACGGTAGGCCATCAGTACACTTGACAACCTAATTACAAACTTTCGCGAGGCCGTGCCATTCACGAGTCTTCCGGGACCCGAGTGTACGACCGAACAACTTTGCTTCACAATTTAACTGCGGCGCCCACTCGGTTGACTGACCGGCTAAAAACGTACGTCCGAACTGCCCGAATTAAACTAATATCCGCGAGGATCCGTGCCGATGCCGGCGCGCGGCGGCAGCGCGCGGCGATACTTAGTTGCATTTGCTACGGTGTAAAAAAAAAAATGAAATTTAATGTACAATTGTGATGAAAAATGTATATAACTTTTCATTGAAATTAAAGTAAATTATAAAAATTGAAGTAAATTATAGAGATTGAAGTATTTTTATAGGAAAATAGAAGTAAATTACAAACATTGAAGTATTTTTATAGTAAAATTAAAGTAAAGTGTTTAAAATAAAGTATTTCCAATGTGGTTAATACACTGAAAATGACTACATTAACAGACCAGGTTGTGCATAAAAACTTCCAATCCGGCATATTAAATTTCTTATGATTTTTTTTCGTACAGTGCCACTATAAAAAATTGCAAATTTAATGTACAGGACTGGAAGTTTTTATGCAAAAACTGTTGCATTAAATTTAATGCACAAAAATTAACGTACATTTTCATTGAAATTAAAGCAAATTATAAAAATGAAAGTACTTTTATAGTAAAAATAAGGTCTTTCCAGTATTTATAAGGTACTAGCACAATGACTGACGCCGTCTAAGTTCGAGAGAAAAAAGACGAAGATTACAAACACTTCTCGATGAGTAAAAAATCTGAAAAAATGCTAGCATCTAAAAGGTGCTGAAAAGATTGTTTGTGTATAATAATAATTTCAGAATATTCATAACAAATTACTGAAAAAAAATGTGCTACAAATTACCCAGCAACCCAAATTTTTTTTATTCCGAAAATGATTTGTTTATTTTTCTGAATACGTAGGCGTTTTTTCAGAATTTTATCTAACACTTGAAAATTACGATTTTAAACAAATTTGAACATAAAGGAAACGAATAACATTTTGGGATCATTATTATGGACGAACAATCTTATCCGCATCTTCCAAATCCTTCATTTTTTGCAGATTTTTATCCGATCGAGAAGTGTTTGTAATTCTCTGTTATTCCTCTCAATCTTAGGCGGCGTCATTCATTGCGCTAGTACTACCTTAATACACTGAACATTAATTTTCCATCGCAAGTGCCCACGAAATTTAGTTTACCAGTCTCATCATAAAAACTTCCAATCTAGATTAAATTTTACCCGAATTTTATACGCCTCGCCTAGTCATCGATAAAAAAAATCGGCCGCCGAAGAGCGACAATCAGGATAATTAGAGCTGGCCTTTAGTTGCAACGATAAAGCGTTCAACAAAAGGTCAATTGAATCGCTGACAAGTGACGGGAACGGGAATTAGTCTGGCCGAGAGAATGCGACCGCTGTACCCGTGAGGGGGGGGGGCGGAGGGGGGGGGGGGTGAGAGGGTTGCTGAAGGAACACGAACGACAGATATATTCCGCGGTCCAGCGATCACTAAAGTGGGATAGACCGATGCGGCAATTGTCGAGTTAAATGGATATTTTAACTTCTCGCAGCGTCAGCCTAAGAAAACTTTTACTTTATTAATTGCCACTTTACTCGAATTATGCAAGCGTCCCGTTATTTCAGCGTTGCCTTACTGTCGGAGTTTCCCTACCAACTTTCCCGAGTTACCCCGTGCAAGTCTTTAGACTCGTTTTTATTCACGCTTCGCGCACTCGCTTACTCGGAAATGTTCACCACCCTTACCCCCCCCCCCCCCACCCCTCCAACCCAACCCCCCTCTATACCCACCTAACCACCGTCTGCACTCTCTTATTATTGCTAACCGTGTCAAATATAGTATAACTGTGTATCCACACCGACGATAAGTTTACTCGCCCAATGCACCCTCGCGCTGCGCTTACGTAACTCCGTCCCCGTGTAAGATATTCCTCGTCGACCGTCGAGACTCGACGTCGTCGTCGACGGGACGCTCGGCACGCCCGTTCGTCTCGTAACACCGCGCAAGGCTATCGCTCGCAAAAGTATTGAAGAGCGTGCACTGAGAAAAAAAATAGTATTTTCTACTATACCAATAGTTCCCAGGGGGAACGTCTAGGGGAGAGCGGGGCAAAATGGCACACCGGGGCAAAACGGGATAATGACACAAAACGCAATTATCCAATAACTTTGACATGTGCCGATGGTGGTACGTGAGGCAAAACGAGTTTAAAAATTCGAATGTATCGTTGGGACAAAATGAGGCATCGAAAAATTATTGGAAAATTGAGTTTTGACATCATTGTACCGTTTTGCCCCGCTGTGCCATTTTGCCCCGGTCTCCCCTATATAGATAGTTTTTGATAGTATATATGCAATTGTTTAAATTATAATTATTGTTGCAGCCATGATTTTTTGGCACGGTCATAACTATAAAATGTAAACGTTCCCCCTAGGAACTATTTTTTATGGTATAAATTCAGTATCGTTGCTTTTACTGTGTTATTTTTTCTCAGTGTGTAAATAAGCAATATGCGATTATTATGTTTTTTTGTAATGTACTTTCATAGTAAAATTAAAGTAAATTATTACAAGTAAAGAGTTTCTAAAGTTTTTGATATACTGTCCCGTAATTTTTCATCACAATTGTACATGAAATTCAATAGAAATTATAAAAATTATAGTTTATAATTTTTATAATAATTAAGTTATTATTCATAATCATAATTTAATGCATATGCTATGTTTATGCATAAAAACTTCCAGTCCTAGTTCATTAAATTTCATACGATTTTTTTTTTTTTTTTACAGTGCAGGGAAAGACAAATTTCGGTTTCGTCGACGGGTCGCGGTCTCGAAACGGCATTCGGTGCAGTTTTTGTTACCAACTGGGAGCGGGGCAGGTGGGGGGGGGGGGGAGGTTATACCACATCACCTTAAGTTAGTTCAGTCGCTTGGTGTTATTTTCGCGTAAGTTCGAGAAAAATTAGATAAAATTGCCAATACTTCTCAATTATACAAATCTGAAAAAATGCATGAATTTTGCATAATAAAAAGTCCAATATCTCCCCTTATTATTGCTAGTCGTGTCAAATATAGTATAACTGTGTATCCACACCGACGATAAGTCACCTTGCCCAATGAGCCCTCGCGGTGCGCTTACACAGAAAAAAAAAATTGAATCAAGTAAAATTTGCTTACGGGCTGCCAATGAAGTAAAAACGTTGTTTCAAATCTACTCTGAATTCGTACAATTTCATAGCGGATTGAAACGATAACATGTCACCTGACATGTGTGTGACAAACGCACATGTAAACAACGACATGTTTCAATATCATATGAAATTGTGAGAATTGAACGTAGAATTGAAACAAAATATTTTTTCTTCGGCAGCCCGCAAGCGAATTTTTATTCAGTGTACACAACTCCGTCCCCGTGTAAGATATTCCTCGTCGACCGTCGAGACTCGACGTCGTCGCCGACGGGACGCGCGGCACGCCCGTTCGTCTCGTAACTCCGCGCCGCGAGGCTATCGCGCGCAAAAGTATTAAAAAGCGTGTAAATAAGCAATATGCGATTATCATGTTGTGCAGGATGGCAGGCAGGTTCATCATCGTTTTTTTCGTCTTCTTCATTTTCTTCATTTTTTTTTTTTTTTGGTTTTCTTTTTTTGTATATTTTTTTACGAGAGATAGAAGCTCCTTTGGAGATTATTTATGAAGGAATTAAGAAGTGAAGCCTAGGATGACGCCGAGATATTGCTTCCACGCCCAGCTCGCCGAGGGAACGGCCGAATAGCCTCGTACCCGAAAACCTGCTGCTGCCCGCTGCACGGGAGGATACAAAATGAAGAAGAAACAGGGAACTTGCCGGCCCCGCGGCCCGCGCGAGGCCCGGCTGTGGAATCCCTAACGAAATGAGAATAAAACGTTTTCACGCTCTTGTGTTTTTCCTGACGTTGGGCGCGGAGGGATGAGATGCAAGAGTCATTTTTTATGCAGCGCTGAAGATATCTGCGAGTGACGTCGAAGTTCATCTCTGGCAAGTCTCGGTCGATGGAGATCTTTGGGGGAAAACAAATTTTTGGTGGTCGAATTTTAGTCTCGCAGAGAACGCCGATTTGCCAAGCGCCGTCGACTTCCTCATTGCAAATATGGTGCAAATATCTTCAGGATAATTTTTTTTTATTAGGTTTTTTTAGTCTGTGGAAGATATTTATTGAGAAACTGCGATTTGGGGCGATTTTTAAACATGTATTATTAATAAATGGTTTTTTTGTTGAAGGAATTCTATTTTTTCAATACAAAAAAAAGGAAACGAAAAGTTTGTTTAAAAAAAAATGAGGCGTCGAATGATTTTTTTAACGTGGTCTCAACAGCGTTAAGAGCAATCAATCAAAATAGAAAACTGCTACTCGTATATTGTTTATCCTGATCGAGGAAGGTACGTCGTGTGTCGATGTATCGTTAGGACATTTTTTACCATTCATTATCATCAAATTTCATCTTTGGCAAGTCGCCATCTATGCACGGCTTTAGGAAGAAAATAAGAATTACTCACTTGCAGAATTTTATTCTCCAAAGTTCCCCGATAGAACTTTGCGCGATGCAAGACACAGCCGTTGTAACTTGACGAAATCTGTCTCGTGCTTCAGGGTCATATTCAGGATCATATATATATTTTTTTTGTAACCAGTTTTTTTTTATTTTCCGCCAGATTGTCCACAAGATAATTGTATTAGTTGGTTCGCTAAGCGCCGTCGACTTCCTCATTGATCCTGATGGAGTAAGGTACGTCGTGCGTCGATGTATCATTGGGATATTTTTTACCGTTCGTTATTATCTCGGACACGAGCTCCCGCTTGAATCTCATCCACCTGTCCAGAAGGCGTTGCCGGTTTTTTTTTTTAATTAAAACAAATAATATATGCATGCGATCGATTAACAGGATCATAAAGATTCAATTTCACCTTCGATTGGTCACGAAGTGTTTGAACAACTCGTCGCGCGATGGATACTTCGATTCCATGAAGAGCTTAACCCGTTCCCATATGTTTGCTCGATTGTGCTCCAGCAGCCAATAACGCGGTACCAGCAAACAGCGGACCGGCGATATCGACACGATCCGACGATCGCGCATTTCTTCGCCTGCGATTAACGCGCAACAGGGAAACGTTAGCATTAAGGTGGAGCTAAAGATCAACAAATCCTCAAAATATTTCGCACCCATTTTTTTTCTGAAACGGTTTTATAAAATAAAAAACGAACTGCGGGGCGCACTGCGTATTTTGTTAAGATGAGTGCAATAAGGCCGCTGGCAACCAAAACTATACAAAAAAGACACTTGTCTTTCTGTTGACACGGTTAAAAAAATTGTAAATTTAAGGTACCGCACTACAAAATGTATGCAAAAACTGGTAGGTTAAATTTAATTTACTATTATCGTGAAAAATGAATGAACTTTCAGAGTGAAATTAAAGTAAATTATTGGAATTATGGAATTAAAGTACTTTTATATCAAAATTAAAGTAAATCATAACAAGTAAAGTGTTTTTAAAGTTTTTAATATACTGCATTTTCATTTTTCATAACATGCAGTATATCGTATGTGAAATTGAATATACCAGTTTATGCACAAAAACTTCCAGTACTATTTCATAAAATTTCATACGATTTTTTTTTTTTTTTACAGTGCAGAGAAAGACAATTTTCTTGAAACGTCATTCAGTACAGTTTTTGTTTTCAACCGGGAGCGAGGTGGGGATTATAACACATCACCTTAACGCAGAGCGCCCCGCAATTCACTTATGATCTTATAAAATCGTTGCGCAAAAAATGGATTCAAAATTTTTACTTCGTCTCTATCGCATTCATACGTGTTTAGCCCTATATTAACGGATGCACGTGTCTACCGTAGCGAACGGGGGTGAAATATACAGACCAAGCCCGAAGCAGGCTCCCCGATAGAACTTGCAGACTTGCATGAAAACCGTATGGACCCCTGGGGGATAACAGCTCTGGGAGGTTACCGATGGTTCTCTCATGAGCATCGCAGCCACCTCCGTTATTTCGTGCCACTGATTGACCTGAAAAATGTTTCGAAATTTCAATCAGGAGCGATCGATTAATGACGATGATTATTTTATTTTTTTTTTTTTGGTAGACCGTTTTAGGTGCTGAAATTCTTTCCGAATGGTTGAACGGTAAATCTGCCTTCTTTAGTTTGAGAATTTATCACGGTATCGTTCGTTATCGTATTCTAGAACGGGTTAATTAGGACTTTTTTTTCTTTCAGATTTTTTTTTTTGTTAGGGGATTTTTTTTTACTCTTGCGAGATTATTATTTTACGTGAGGCATCCAATGATTTACTCACGACATCCTGAAGAGTCGTCGTAACGATGCTCATCCGTTCGGTGTCGATTTTTCCTGCCGGCCTCGCCGATAGCATCGACTGGGCGGGATCGTCGTCCTCTTCATCGGATTTGCTATCGCCCACCTGTATAGGAATTGCTATTAAGGGCGATTTTTTATTTATTTATTTACGATTAACTAGTCGTTATATTGGCTCGCGGGCTTCGCGTTCTCGCATCGATCGCGTGGTTCATACACAGTAAAAAAAAAGTTGGTACTCTTTACAACTACTTATTTTCCACAAACGTCCACAATTTTTTATTTGTCGATTTTCCGATCGCACCATCCTTCACTAGTTTTAGAAAAAAAAAGTACAAACTAAAATTGATCATAACACCGGAAGTAAAAGGACAAGTTTGTATATTCAAACCCGGACAAACGAGTTTGTCACTTTTAAAAAAAATTATTTTTAGGAAACTTCGTATTTTTATTTTACGAAATTATTTTGTACCGCAAGTGGAAATTCATTCCACATGGAATGGAACTTCGGAATTTAGAAATCCATTATATGTGCTATGAAAACGGGGGTTGTCAGTTTCACCATCATGGTAGCTCAGGTTGGGGGGGGGGCAAACATCCGAACTAAGAAATAAATCCACAATTTCCCAAAATTTATATTAAAAAATGAAACGTGTTTTCTTTTTTTATAGAAGCAAATTTATTTTTTCAATATTACATAAAAAATGTCTACTTGAAAAAATTAGGAAATTACGAGCAATCAACTGTGGTGGATTTGCAATTAAATTTGTATGACCGACAGAAAAATGAAGCACGTGTTTAAAGTCTAAAATCGATACTCGTAAAAAAAAAAAATTGGTGTTTGTATATTTTTTAAATACCTGAATCGATGATCTCGCTTTACTGTCGTCCTCTTCGTCGAACTTGCTATCTCCCATCTGTCAGAAATTGCGATTAGGAGAGATTTTATAAAAATCTATTATTAATAAAACCTCTTCGATTTTTTTGTAGAAAGAATTCAATTTTTTCAATACCAAAAACAAATGTAAAAAAAAATGAGGTAATGAATAAATTTTTCAGGTGATCTTAACAGCGTTGCGAGCACTCAATCATGGCGTATTTTAGACAAAATTTGTTATGACCGATAGAAAAATGGGGCGCTTTTTGTCGGTCTAAGGCTTAAAAAATAGAGGAATTGCTATTTGTATGTTGTTTAAATACCCGAATCGATGATCTCGTTTCACTTTCGGGACCAGCCCTGCGACCGGCGCGTCGAATGTGACTAATGGAAGCCTGTTGGCTCCGCCGGGGCTTGTGGAGACTGTATTTCACCTTACCAAAGGTCTTTTCCTCGTGAATAATCATGTGCTCGATCAAGCGGCATTCCCCAGCCAATACGAAGTACACGTAATTGACCATGCCCTTCCCGTCGCCTAGCAAAACCTTTGTGATTCATTTCGTTGGTCAGAATTACGCAGTTTAATGAGGCCTGACGCTAATGAACCCCGTTAAATAAAGTAGCGTCTCGTGGGACACCGATAGCGTACCTCGTTCGGCTCGTAGTTCTTTATTTTGCTCAAAATACAACACTCCCGTATCGTATTCTCGTCCCACGCTTTGAAATAATTAAATTTTATAAGAGCGTCCTGAAGTATATTCCAATCCTGCAGGAGAATATTCTTGAGTATACGATCGAAATCCGATTTGACGACGATAAATAGGTCGATCGGGGCTGCAACATAAATTGGATGGTTTTTTTTTATTATTTTTTTTCTTATTATACTAATGAGAAAAAACCAATAAGAGGGAAGAGCTTAGTATACTTTTGCTAGTTACGGTAGTTGTTCTCGGTATGGAATGAAGCAAAGCTACCTCTCCGAACATGTCTCCGGGTCCCATTGTACCGATGCCCACTTCCTTTACATCTCCTGCTCCGCGAAGTCATTTATCACAGTTATCGAAACGCTGCGAAATCGCCGCACGCTCCGTCGGTAACAAAAACTGTAATCCATTTTTTTTTTCTCCAGAGACTTAAACTTTTTTTGGCCAAGCTACATGGTTAGTTTATGCACTGTTAAAAAAATTGTACATTTAATATAGTGGACTGCAAGTTTTTATGCACAAACTGGTACATTAAATTGCATGTACAATTGTGACAAAAAATGTATAGACTTTTAGAGTGAAAGTAAGTAAATGATTAAAACTGAAGTATTTCTAAAGTTTTTAATATATCGTACGTTCATTTTTCATCACAATTGTACATGAAATTGAATGCACAACAGTGATAAAAAATTAATACACTTTTAGACTGAAATTAAGTAAATGATTGGAATGAACCTACTTTTATAGTAACATTAAAGTTAATTATTAAAAGTAAAGTATTTCTAAAGTTTTTAATATACCGTACATTCATTTTTCATCACAATTGTACATGAAACTTAATATACCAGTATATGCATAAAAAACCGTGCAATAAATTTCATGGGAATGTTTTTGACACTGTAGCTTAAAATTTCGAAGACCCTGGAAAAAGATGGATTACAATTTTTTTTTACCGGCCGAGTCTTTCACATAACATTGACGTCAACGATGTAATTTTCAAGGTCGTTTCGAGGTGTAAAAGTACGCCTACCGGTTACATGATCGGTAACGATTTTCGTCAAAGTCACGTCGCCTTTGACAATGTAATAGAGCGCATGCGCAGGATGTCCTTGACGAACTATGACCCTTCCGGTTTCCAAATACTGATAGCGACATACCGCAGCCACCGATTGTTTTAGATTGTCCGGATACTTTCTAAACGCTCTCAAAGTTTTTATCAGATTCATTATATGGATTTTGTCATCTTTCGATCTCTCGTGAGGTTTCGTCAAAAGTGCCGAACGATCCTGTTACAGATTAAAGAGAGTTACGAAAAAAAAGTACAGAGTGTACACACAAAGCACGAAAATATTTTTGAGGTTTTAAAAATACTTTTCAGAAATATTGTAAATATTTTACCAACATTGAAAAATATTTGTGAAGTATTAAAAAAACATTTTGAAAATATTTTTTTGTCCGCTCATAAATCTTATATTGAAATGTTTCCGAAATGTTTTCTAAACATTCCAGCGAAATGTCAAAGATCGCATTAGCCAGCCCAATTTGCATATACGCACGCGCGCAAACACGCAAAGAATCGTAGGAATATTTCGGAAATTGAAAAAAATATTTAAAAAATGTTACGACCACGTTTCAGAAATATTTTAGTTACGGCGAAAGATTAAGTCTGTTTCTGAAGTATTTGAGAAACGTTACGTTGGAAAATTTTGATAGAATATTTCAAAATATTATTTGCATATATTTCAGAAATATTTCGTAAAATTTGAGAGATTGAAAACATTTATAAAATCTTTTCAAAATATTGCGTGCTATACGGGTAGTAACAAAATAATCTGTTTTAACCTCCATAGTGAGGCCTTTTTTTTCCTGCGTGCTTCTACGTTGAGCGATCCTCACGTTAGCCGCAACATCATCGCCGATAGCATCGAGCATCGATTCGCCCGTTATCCAATCCATGTACTCGATCACCAGCCTCACAGCTGCGCGAAACAAATATCGACCGCGCAGCCTTCCCGTCTGTTTTGCATAAGTGCCACTGAGCGATAAGTTTGCGACACTAAATTATTAAAAGGATAATGCTTACGTCTGATTTTTCTCTTTTCTTAAAAATTTTAAGATCACCGAGCTCAACGCGCAGCGAACTCTTCCTGTGCATCGCGATGGTGTTCTCGAAGACAAACTGTGTTTTTAACTTGCTGGATAATATTTAGCCTATCTTGCTTTCCGTTTGCAGGTCGACCTACTATGTTTTGTCGATAATATCGTATCTACGCGCGGGACATGCGATTCTAGGCGAATCGATCATGCATAGGGTGAGCTTTCGGTATCATTATTGTTAATGTTATTTTCAAAAGACATCAGCGGTTATAGTGCATTAATGTAGTGCATGAAAATGGTTCAATTTATCACGGAACGGTTCGTGAATTATTATTCTATTTTTTGTAATTTTTTTTAAGTAATGAAAAAGGTGCGATATGAAGAAATAAAGCAAACCTCGCGTTTAAGGTAGTATGGTAGAGGGAGCGAATCACCAGTCGTGGATTCAGCGCCATCTGCAACCCGTTCAGTGTATTAAAAACATTGGGAATACTCTGAATAATTTTCCTCAATTTTACTAGGAAGTTTTTATGCAAAACCTCGTCTGTTGATGTAGTAATTTTCAGTGTATTAACCACATTGGAAATACTTTATTTTAAACACTTTACTTTAATTTTACTATAAAAATTCTTCAATGTTTATAATTTACTTCAATTTTTATAATTTATTTTAATTTCAATGAAAAAGTATATAAATTTTTCATCATAATTGTACATTAAATTTAATGTACCAGTTTTTGCATAAAAACTTACAGTCCGGTGCATTAAATTTACAATTCTTTTTACAGTACTGTAAAACAATTTTCTTTGAAAATTAATTAACAGTACAGGGAGCTTTTTTGCATAAACTGTTTCTGAAATTTCAAACCCACGGGCGTTGCAATTTTATTTTCAATACTTTCAGGCAAACATTTGTTATTTTAATATCGAGTATTTTAACTTTACGAAAGAAGAACATTAATGTTCAATCAATGTAAGTAATGTAAGCAAATTTCAAGTTCCAGTACATTCAATGTACAATACAGTTGAAGTTAGTATGGTAGAGGGAGCGAGTCGCCAGCCGCGTTTTCAGCGCCATCTGCAGCCGAACCGTCGAACCGAAAAGTGCGAAAGAGTTTACCGGAACGGGGGAAACTAGCTGCATCATCTTTCCGAACAGTGCTCGACAAACTGCGAATATTTGACAGTGATCCGAAAGTGCAGTGCCGTTTGTTCTCATATTTCCTGTTATAAAAACAATCCAAAGCCGAAAGATGGTAAGTACCGAAGTATTCTCGTCTCCTTATCGAAGCCAATATTTCTAAAGTTGAAGATTCGTCCCAACGCGAAAGGTTATGTTCGACGCGAGTATTGTTTATATCGTCGTTTAACGCACTGTCATTTTCGACTAAAAGCTGTCTTCCGCGAAGTCCATTCATCGCAATCGGGACGATTTTTTATTTACCCTGCGGTTTTTTTTTTTTTTGCAGAGTTTCGGACTGCCACCGTTGAAATCGCGTTCGGCTACGAGTCCCGAGGACTGCAGCATGCAGGGCGGCGGAATGTACGGACTGCCAAATCCAATGGTGTCAGGGTGAGTCGCTAGAATTACAATTTTATGCCGCGCCAATGGAATTCCGTAGAAATATGATTAAACATTTTTTTTTTTTTTTCAGACTCGGAGCTACGAGGCCAAAAGTTGGGTCCGTCCATCCGCTGGAATCCTCGGAGCGCAATGTAGACTACCTTTGATTTTCTCTGAGCGCTTCACACTAGTCAAACGTGTGCTACATTTTTAACGTTGTTTATACAAACTTTTGCACATCTGTTGATTATGGTGGATGGTTGTTTGTATTAGAGCAGATGTCCTTAACCCTTGAAGCAACGGCGTATCACGGTTGATACACCTTTTTATATTAGACAAAAATGCATTAATAATGAAACTTGAAACTCATACTTGAAAAAAAATGAATGCTTTGAACGGTTAATCCAGAAATTTGATTGCAATGGATTTACAAAAATATTAATTAGTTTCTGCTCATCTTCAATACATATTCGTTCAGTTTTAATTGATTTTAATGTATTGTCGCTTATTCTCTTCTTTGAAAGATGCTGCAGGAATTCACCAGCTTGATATTTGATAGTAAAAATACTACCAAATACCATAACCATAATGGTTTTCCATAATATGGAAAACCATTTAAAAATCACAGAGTTTTGTTCATCCATCAACTAAATTTCTTCATAACGAAACCGCTGTGATTTTTAAACGGAAAATACTATGGAATATCTAGATGGTCAAATCGTCTTAGAGCATCTTTCAATACAGACGTTAAAAATGGAGCTCTTATGTGACTAGTGTGAAATACTCCAACCTCCTTAATACTTTGCGTTAGATTATTGACGGAGAATGTCTGACTTATATGTATATTTTTTGTACAGTTCCACAAGAACAAATTGCAGAGAGAAATGGTCATGCTGAGGAACATTCAAGGACTTCACGCCCCAATGCGTCTAGCTATGGAACTCAAAGCTGCAGACAAGATTGGAAGGCTCCCTTTCCTTCAGTCCTCTATGATGATGAGAGATGTCCTTCTGGGCCGAGATGAAGAAATTGGGTAAGACAACTTTGTTTGAGTTAAAAAAAAAAACATTTGAAGCAATTTTCATTGAGGGATTTATTAATCTTGTAGATTCGAAGATATTCTCAACACAGCCGAGTTCAGAGAACAGATGGGACAGCCGCACGCTATAATGGAGAAACAATTTGGTATTCTGTAAATTATTCCTCGATCTATAGATTGATAAATATAAAACGCTGATTCATTATTTTATAATTTTTTGTATTCACCCAAATCAGCTTTTTCAAACTTTGCCAATAAAATAATTATTGATTGGATACAGGAACTTTTATTGGTCAACACGGTTATCGACAAAGTTATCGATTGTCGAAGCGAATTATCAATTATCAAAAGAAGTTATCATTTATCAAAAGACATTATTGATCATCGAAAAAAGTTATCAAAAGTCGAACCAAGTAATCGATTATCGAACAAACTAATCGATTATCGAAACAATTTGTCGATCATCAAAACAAGTTATCGATTATCGAAACAATTTATCGATCATCGAAATAAGTTATCAATTATCGAAACAAATTATCGAGCGTTCAATTACGGATCCGGCCAAACGAGATCGCCGATTCGTATCCTACAAATCTTCTTCACTTCTTCAATGCTCGTCGCCAGTTCGTCATCCCGCGAATTCGTCAGTCGCGTCTCGATACCTTCCAGTATCGCCGGCACTCTGTTTTCCCGGGCGCATATTATGAACGGGAATTGAAATTTCTCCTTGTATCTGCAATCGATGCGCGTCACTAACATACCTTCGAATCTTGTAAAGCGGATTGATACACATTTACTCACAGATAATTGTTATTGGTCAAGGTCTGTCGTTCCTCTTTCGTCATTTTGTCGAGACCGGCACTTCTTTGCTCGTTTTGCGACTCGGCGGTCAACTTTCCTTCCTCGCACAACTTTCCCGCTAGATCCGGATGCTTCCTCAGAATGGACTCTTTTTCTGTTCCACAGATCGGTCGAACGATATTTTAATAAGCCTTTCTACGATTTTTTTTTTCTTTTTCGTTTTTATTATATATATAATATAATTAATGTGTATATATTAATTAATTATATATAATTAATATATATATATATTAACTAATTATATATAATTAATATATATAACTATATCCACCTACCATTCTCTTCCAGCCCATCCAGATAATCGTCGAACGCGATCTTCAGGTGCTCGACCTTTCTGAACGGCCTCGTCGCCGCGACTTGCCTCGCAGCTTCCGGACAGTGTTCGATCGCATTGCCGAAGAGCCACTCGAACTGTTCCGAGGCGAGAGCGTTCACTTCGCCGATGCTCAGTATTCCGCTCGAGGGCATGCTCATCGGTGGGAAAAAAAATCTATCGACGGAACGATGAGCATTCGTCGAACGATGACACACAGCGGAAGTCTCGAACGAACGAAATCAACGGCACACCACGACGAAGTATGGCTGGGATGATAATGAAAAAAAATCTCACTGCGACCTTGGCCGGTGCATGCACGGTGATCGTTCGCGCCTTGACAATCAAACGATCGTTTATCTTATCTCCATTGACGAGCGGATGTTACGTGAATTCACTGTAGGTGAAGATCGCGCCAGAAATAAGCGAGCGCGACGATCAGATAAATTAGTACTCACTCGGCTGTCCCCGTGCGAGCTCAGGGCAATTCTGCTGCGAGCGACGCTCCGTCAGCAGACTTCGGGGCAAGCTGTGTGACGTTACGGCCAACAGAGTTCAGGAGTTTATCGACGCCAGAAAAACAAAAATAGAGAAACAACGATTTTTACAGAATTCCATCGAACCAGTAATAATTCTCGCGCAACTTTCACAATCCTGTATGCAGTACCTCGTTAATAATAGAACGCCCGCCGAGCGCAATATCAGGCTCCGAGCAGAAGTGGTAATATCGGAATTCCCCTATGCGGAAATCTGAACGCGATTCGGCTCGGAGCTTGTTCGGTGGAAAAAAATCTTATCGGTCAATTAAGTAACACTCGCCGCACATATTCAATGCGTACGGCGTGTCGTACACATTTCTTCGATTACCCTGACGGAATCCTGCTGCGAGTTGCAGAATGTATCGTTATCTCCGTGACTGTGGAGAGATATAGTCTCGGGACTGAGGATTTCGTCACTTTGAAATTCAAATTGTTTCCGGCGTGAGATTCCTTTACTGGTAATATTTTTAATGAAATTAAATATTTTTAATAAGTAATATTTTTTATGACATTAAAGTAGGACACTGAGGTGCTCGGGTGTTCGTTTTATGGACACTACCTGTTGCACGGCAACAGGCCCTATTATTCCAATCGATTATAATTAGGCCATAGCGATCGGGAGAAGGATAAGGTTACTCGCTTATCTCGTAGTCGGTTAAGAAAAACGATTCGACTGTTGGCACAGTACGAAACTATAAATTACCGACATTGGTGGGATTCCAAGACCCAATTTTATTCTAATAATAAACAATATTAAAAGAAATTAAAGTAAGATACTGAGCTGCTCGAGTATTCGTTTTATGGGTATTATCTGTTGCACGGCAACTCGTTTTATTATTTCAATCGATTATATTAGGCAGTAGTGATCGGGAGAAAATTAAGGTTGATTGATTATCTCGCAGTCGGTATTGTAGAACGACCCGATTTTTGGTACGGTAGAAAACTATAAATTTTCGTTAGTGGTGGGTTACCCATAGCCTATTTTTAAAAATAATAAGTACTATTAAAAAAATTAAAGTCGTACTCTGAGCTGCTGGAGTATTCGTTTTATGGACATTAGTCGGTTGCACGGCAACTGGCTCTATTATCAATCAATTGTAATTCCGTGAGATTCCAACAGTCAATTTTTTCTAATAATAAGTAATATAAAAAAAAACATAAAGTAGGACACTGAGTACTCGAGTATTCGTTTTATGGAATCTACCTGTTGCACGGCAACTGGCTCTATCATTTCAATCGCTTATATTAGGCAATAGTGATCGGGAGGAGATTAAGGTTGCTTGATTATCTCGCAGTCGGTAATGTAGAATGACTAGATTTTTAGTAGGGTAGAAAACTATAAATTATCGATAGTGGTGGTTTACTCACAGCCAATTTTTTCTAATAAGTGATAAAAAAATATATATTAAAGTAGAACACTGAGCTGCTCGAGTATTCGTTTTATGGAACCTACCTGTTGCACGGAAACCGGCTCTATTATTTCAATCGATTATAATTAGGCCATAGTGATCTGTAGAAGGATAAGGTTGCTTGCTTATTTCGTAAACGCTAAAGTAGAACGACTCGACTATCGGTACAGAAGAAAACTATAAATTATCGACAGTATTGGCATACCAACAACTGAGTTGCTGTTTCCAACAGCCTTTCAGGCAGACTTCTGCAGTTTAGAATACCAGTGAGTAATAGTAAAGTTCTTCAACTCGAGGTCGACAACTGGTCATCAAGGGCTGTTCACATCGTCTTTGGACTGCATACAAATACCAAATTACCAGCGCTCGACTCTTGAATGAAGCCGTCTATAATTTGCGTTCGGCACAACATTTTCAAGACCCTCGAATAGTCCACAGTTTTTGGTTACCGACTGAGTCGATTTCACATCGCCCCGGAATGATAGAATATTCAGAGAATATTAAAGATGAAATATTCGCAAATTAAATTATTTAATATTTGTAATTTTATCTTTTCAGAAATTCGAAAGCAAGGCTGGCTCCAGTAGAAATGGAGGGAGGAAGAAACGACGAAGACGGCGGATAAAATGGGTGCAAGGATACCTGGAGCGCAGGACGTCGGTCAAGGGTACGTACAGCGCGCATTCTGCAGAGGATTCCATCTACACTCGCCGAGAAAGGACAACGTTTTATTACAGTTTTCATGCGCAGATTAGCCCCTTTGGAACCATCGATACTTCGATGCCCAGGAACTTTATAGCCCCCGTCGTAAAAAGTATCTATTTGGTGTTTTCGGGGGGTGAGAGGCAAGACGAACAAAAAAAAAGTAACACCGTGAAGCCTGGAATTTCTTGGTATAGCGTATGCGATCCCAAATCTCGCGAGGATGAGACATACGGCTCCAATAACGCGCTCCGTGCCGACCACTCGCCACAGCAGCAGCGGAAGAATCCTTTTCAACCTTTACACTGTACCGGACGGTCGGGAACTCTTTCACTCTTTCCTCCTCCGTTGTATATAAAGAATCCCATAGTTACACCTCAGAATCTTTCGGTTCTCCGTTCTCGGTTCTCGATACAGCCGGTTCGATGGCGATGGGGCAAAATGGAACACCGGAGCAAAACGGAAGTTTTCGACTCGAGGTGGTAGTTTATTAATTTACGTCCCTCGAGAATATTTTTAAAGGTGGTCCGAATTGCCTCTACAATATCGTTTTGCTCACTACAGCGGCAGGGGAAATATTTTTCTCAACATTTACTTTTTAGCGCATGGTCGAACATTTTTTCTCTCTTTCACATTTTTTATATACACCCAGAAAAAAAATTATTTGACGGCCACCGTTTACTAAGATTAAGTAAAATATTTATTTGATTTAAATAAATATTTATTTCATTTAAGTAACTATTTACTTAATTCAAATAAATATTTCTCTTGATCTCGATAAATGGTGGCCGTCAACAAATTTTTCTTCTGAGTGTACCAAAAAAATCCCACATTTACACTCCAGAATCTTTCAGTTCCCGATTCTCGCTTCTCGATACAGCCGGTTCGATGGCGGTGGGGCAAAATGGCAGTTCACAACTCGCGATGGTAGTTCATTAATTTACATCCCTCGAGAATATTTTTAAAGGTGGTCCGAAATGCCCCCACAGTGCCGTTTTGCTCATTACAGCAGCAGCGGAAAAATGTTTCTCAACATTTACTTTTTGCTGCATAGTCGAAAATCCTTTCTCTCGTTCTACATTCGTTATATACCAAAAAATCTCATATTTACACTTCAGAATCTTTCAGTTCTCGATTCTTGCTTCTCAATACAGCCAGACCGTTATCGACGGGGCAAAATGGAACACCGAATGAAAACACAAGTTTTCCACTCAAGATATTTTTAAAGGTGGTCCAAATTGCCCCCGTAGCGCCGTTGTGCTCGCTACAATACAGCGGAAGAAGTACCGGACAGTCGAAAACTCTCTCCCATACTTACACTGAAAAAAAAATTGCTTGCGGGCCGCCGAAGAAAAAAATGTTTGTTTCAATTGTACTTTCATTCTCACAATTCCATATGATATTGAAACAACGACAGCAAGACTGTCAAGGTAACATGTTATCGCTTCAACCCGGTATGAAATTGTACGAATTCAGAGTAGGATTGAAACAACGTTTTTACTTCATTGGCCGCCCGCAAGCAAATTTTACTTGATTCAATGATATTTTTTTTCCGTGTACACTTCAGGGGCAAAATGGAACACCTGAGTAATACGGAAGTTCGCCACTAAAGACGATACATTTTTAATATATCTCAGCAATATTTTCAAGGGTGGTCCAAAGTGCCCCAAAGTGCCGTTTTGCCCCGCTATCCCACATACATCTTCAAAAAAATTCACGATGGATCGCCCTACAACGAATACAATCTTTGCCCGAGCCTCGAGCCCGAAGTCCTCACGGAACCGCGTAACATTCCATCAAAAGTCCTCCACAATGTTCCCAAAGAGTTTCCTCCTTTTTTTTTCTTCTATGTTTTATTTTATTTTTTCTCGCAACGAAAGATAGCAAGAAGCTTTTGATGCCCGACGGGGTTGGTCCGGCGCCGGTCGAGAATCCCCGTACAAAGTTGTTTCAGGGCTTTCGGAGAAAAGGAAGAGAGTTGCGGATTGGCGAGAACGAGGGGGTGGACAGAGAGCGGCAGTTGGAAGAGTGGCGTCGAGTCGGACCGGGCCAGCCGCCACGGGGGTAGCGAATGAAGTGGTCTGAGGGGGTCTGGGGTCGGACATCGATCTGGTAGTTAACTCTAGGGCACCCGTGGGACTCGTTGCCACCTTACCGAACCGCCCGTTCCAGCATCCATACGATTCACTACCGCCAGTTATCCCGACACTCACATAAACCGCATTACACGTTTTTACTCTCGTATTTATCGTACGGCTGCAGGGTGGAAGACAGCGAAGCCGCTCGACGATTGTCTCGCTCGTCGCTATCTAATTTCGTCCGGCTGTGCATTCTGCTCGCGCCTCCTGCTCGCGATAAATTTTAGTCCGGCGGCCGGGCTATGGACCGATTCGCCACTGTAGCGCGCCTTTTCAACTAACAGTACACTGAGGAAAAGAAATGGTTGAATTAAGCAGGTGAATTAGAGGTGTATTCGGTTTATCTAACAAATTGTTTATTTCAATCCAACCAATTTTTTTTTTTTTTTTCGTAGTGTATTTTTATATACCTCATCGACGGAGCAACAAAGTATTACTGTTATTAGATGTGAGAGTTTCAAACAGTAAAAATGCATAGTTGCAAGCTTTGTAAGCTTTACGGACTCGAGTGTTGAATAAATTAAGGAAAAATTAATATTGGCCACGCTACGGGCCAATTCGCTACTTTTGGTTAGAGAGGGCCAATTCGCTACTGTACGACGCCTCTTTAAGGAACACACTGATAAAAAAGTACAGTTGAATCAACTAAGATTCGGGCAGGGACGTTCAAATAAATATTTAGTTGATCGAACAAAATATTTTAATGACTCAAAAATATTTTGGAAAATATTTAGTTGAACGTCCCTGTCCGAATCTTAGTTGATTCAACCGTATTTTTTTATCAGTGCACCCTTTATACCATTTTACGATTCTTTAAAAATATACCTCATCAACGGGATAACAAAGTATCACTATTAGGTATGAGAGTTTCAAACGGTGTAAATGCATAGCTGCGAGCTTCGTAAGCCGTACGGACTCGAGTGTCGAATAAATGAAGGAAAAATTAAAAATTGAAAAAGAAAACAAAATAGAATGAGTGTGCAGAAAGGGTTGATAAATAAACGTAATCCAGGGAAGGAATATGAAAAATAATAGATCTCGAAATGTTATTAAACGTAATGTCGTATATTTCGAAATTTTATATATGTATATATATATATATACATATACATATATACATATATATATATATAATAGTGCGATCACAAATCGTCGTTAATCGTAGAGTTCTAAAGATCGAATAATATTACACTATTAACACTAATATACGAATATAATAACTTACGAATTGTTTACGTCAGCTTGCCCGATATATAATATTTACACATTCTTATTCAGAACAAATAATTACTTATCTTTGTATATATAATAAACGACGTGAGATTTTTTATTCTCATCACAAAATCATTACGAGCTTCAGCGCGAAAGCATTTTTACCGTAAAATCAATGTAAAAGTGAAGACGTTGCTACAACTATATACCTATATATATATATATATTTATATATATCGTGTTAGACTGCATTACTGTACGGAACGCTCAAGGCACACGGCATCTTCATCGCTTTTTTATTTTCATTAATTAATTTTTTTGTCTACATCTTTCATCGCAGCTAATTTCTCGAGAGGTGTCATGTCAATTTCAACGTAGCGCGGCGGTCAAAAGCTCGAGTGAACATCTATGTCTCTATTAGCGGAGCTTGTCGTGTTTCGCGGGCGGCGCTTATTTTATTTTTTTTTAATCTCCATATCGTGAACTCGACTCGTCGCAGTCACCGCGCATCTTCCTAAATCTACTATCAGCGACCGTAGAGATTTTGCATTAAAAAACTGTCGCGCGTACGCGCCCAAAGAGTTTCTACTGCGCTCTCAGAAAGCGCTCGGTTGTTCACTTAAATCCTTATTTTTCTTATTTTTCTCGTCGATTAAGGCATGTTTTTTTTACGTATATTTTTTTCGCCTCCACTTCCTCATATATTACAACGCGACGTGGATTATCGCGGGCGTGTCTGCACGCAGCGCCTCGACGAGAGAAATTAAACGTCGCGGGAACGACGCACTCAATGTACACAAAAATTACCTTTTTTTGTTTTTTTGTTTTTTTTTTTTTGTATTTTTTAACTCTCGTTCGGATTTAACGTTATCGTTCCCGCGATCGTCGAATTTCTCTCGACGACGGCGCTTCATTAATCTATAAAAGTTTTCACTTACACGACTAACACAACCGTGAATAACATTTCCAATTTTTTTTTTTTTTTTTTTTAACGCCCGAGGGCCGATGAACTCGCTTGTCTATCTCGGACCTTGCATTTTCCGCCCCCGCGAGACACCGCGAAGTCGGAACAACGGATTTGAATGGGCACGGCAAAATTGTGAGGGGTTTTTTGCGATAAAATGAAAAATTAGAACTCGATAGATCGTCGAATCGATCGGTAACGCGAAGAGCCTCGATCGATCGTCGATCTTCGTCCCGTTGCGGCTGCGCAGTGGGCGCGAGGATCGACAAGAACGGCTTATTCGGAGCGACGGTTTCTCGTCGATACACAAAACTGCTCACGAGTGAAACTTCGCAAAATTTTTTAAAAAATTCCCGATCGAGGCCTCTGTGAGAATTACCGATAAAACAATTTTACGCATTCGCTGATCGTTTCATAGCGCTACGTTTCCGTAAAAACAGCGTCACTTTCGTTCATTGCGCCTGCGCAACAGGAGCTTCGGCGCGGCTTTCTTTATTTTTTTTCCGTAATGAAAAAAGAAACAAAAAAAAAACAGAGCGCGCATTAAAAAATGCAAGAAAAATTGGATTATTGCTCGACAAGAAATATCCAGAAAAATTGGATTATCGCTCGACAAGAAGTGTCCTGAGAAATTTAAAAGAGGCTAAGAAATCTGGTCTAAAAAATTGCACACATTTAGTTGGGATTCGCCCGATGGCGAGTTTGGGGATTTTTTTTTCTACTCGTTCGGTCTCGAGGGGGGAAAAAAGGCACGATCCGCCAAAGTCCACGATAAAGCTAGCTAGGTAAATAATACTAACGGTTAGATAACTATATCTATCTTGCGCGAGAGACATCAGTGGAGGGATTGACTGTATTGTACAAAAAAAAAGACAAAAAAATCTATATAATGAGAAAACGAGCAAACAGAACAACAGGGCGAGTCGCCGAGCGAGGGCGCTCGGTTTCGCCAACGATACAGCGGGGAGTCGCCGTCACTCCCGTCGCAAAAAAATTTCATATTTTCGTTTTTATTTTTTTTCATTTATTTTTATTTTTCAATTATTTTTTCATCGCCTACGATTTTTTTTATTGCGTTAAATAGATTAATTTTTTTAAAAAAGCGAATCTACACGTTCTACACGGGGGAAGGATATTTTCTCAGCGTCGGTACGTCAAAACTTACTCTATGTACAATTATCTCGCGAGCGGCGCCCCCGCGCGAGGGAGTCGTCGAAAATTTCCTGCCCTTCGCGTTTGCCGCAAAAATTTCATATTTACACCAGGAAACAAAAAACGACTTCGCTCCCTCCGGCACGTGCTTACGTATATCGTTGGGACTTGCGATTGACGAACAAAAAAAATGCGCTTCTTCTCAGAACCCCGAGGCGAAGTGTGCGCGATCGACGGGTCGATTCCTAAATCACGAAAAATCGTTACCTCGAAAGCTGCCTTCGCGTTAACTCGGAGAGCCCGGAGGACGATCTGGCGACGGATAAGTGGGCGATGCGTGTGAAAAAAATCCTCGTACGCGCCACTCGATCTAACGCCGTGACGGCAAGAAATAAAATCAAAGAGTAGCAAAATAAAAATAAAAAAAAAACAAAAAATAGAAAAATTAAAATAAAAAGAAAAAAACGTTAACGACGTTTCCTCTTCGGAGTCTCCGGCGGGGCTCGACGGATCTTCTTTTCAGCACACAGCGCGCACATTATTAAACAGAGCGGCCGTCGCGCGATCGTCTCCAGCCTTTCCTTCAATTTTTCGTATTCATCGAGACGCCGAATAAAAAAATCACTTCCAATTCGATTTCATTCTTCAAATTCGTAACCGCAAGGTAAGTCCTCGCCTCCCGTTGTCTTCGACCGTGGGACAGCGAGAGGCTGCGCAGTAGATCGGCGCGGCTGCGCAGTAGATCGGCGCGGTTGCGCGGTAGATCGCACGGCTGCGCAGTAGATCGGCGCGGCTGCGCAGTAGATCGCGCGGCTGCGCAGTAGATCGGCGCGGCAGCGCGGCGCGGGGAACGACGATCGCAAGGGTTTCGCGCCGGGGATTCTCCGGAGCGAGTGAAATTTCTGTATCGGCGGGTAAGCGGCTCGCCGGTCAGCCCTGGCTCGACCAGCAGCAGCTCGCCTCGCCGTTGTTGCTCGCCGGCCCCTCGGACGGTCACAAGCCGAGGACCGCGTGCGGGTGCGCGTGCTGATGAGCGTGCAGCGACGAGGCCGGATGTCCGAGACCGGCCAGACTGTGAGGCGGAGGTCCGAGACTCAGAGGCGGCGAACCACCGTTGTGCATCAAACCGCCGAGCATACCGCCCATTCCTCCGAGGGCGGCGAGACTCGCCATTCCACCGGGACCCATCGAACCCATCTCGCCCGGCTTTATGTCCTTCTGCTCCAGCTCCTCGCGCTTCTTCGATTGCTTCCTCTCCTTCGCCCGACGATTTTGGAACCATATCTTCACCTGCGATAAATAAAATTACGACGTTATTTTTATGTTTTTTTGTTTGCTAGGGAATCGAGGTTGAAATTGCGTCTTTTGCAGAGGGAAGAGTTAATTCATTTGACGGGCGAAAAATAGTTCTGTTTCTCTAACAAAATGTAAGTCGTTTATATTTCATTCTTTATGGCAGCAAAAATATTTTGCTGCTACAGCAAAATATTTGCTGCCACAGCAAAATGTTTTGTTGTCCGTATGTTAAGCAGGGAAATGAGTTATGGTGACAAAATTCTTGTTTGTCCCAACTATTTTTTTCTCCGCGTTGCAAATAAAGGGGTGTTTAATTTTGACAAATAGTAATAGTAAAAGGCATTTATTGACCGCCCTTACAATATGAGTTCGACTTTTTTTCTTTCTTTTTTAATCCATTACAATGCCTTAGGATGAGCCGATAGGCCATTAATCGAAGTCCTTCAGCTTTGGAATATATACTGATTTGAATCAAATGTAGATTGATTTGAATTAAGTGTATATTTATTTAAATTAAATGTATGTTTATTTTAATTAAATATAAATGTATTTGCGGGTTAGCCATCAAGTAAATTTTTGTTCTGGGTGCGGTTTTTATTAACGGTCTTCACGATCGTTATTGTTTATCGGAAGAAATTAATTCGACGATGATCGACTCTTACCTGTCTCTCGGAGAGCGCGAGATTCGCGGCGAGCTCTGCTTTGCGTCTGATCGTGATGTAACGACTGTAATGAAACTCCTTCTCGAGCTCGAGCCTCTGATGATCCGTGTAGACGACCCTGTACTTGTCCTTCGTTCGAGTTTTTCCTGCAAAACGATAATCACGATTAAATATCTTTCATGTTAAGTAACCAAATAAACGAATCTATCTATCCACCTATCTATCTACTTTCGCAGTAAAAAAAAAATGCTGTACACTTGACAAACGTTTCTCGCTCACAGACGTCTACAATTTCTATTTTATTTTTATCATGTCGATGCAAAAAAAAAAAAAATCTTTTGGTATTGTCGATACGAAATCAATGTAAAATGGACTATAAAAAAATCTTTGACGTTCGTCGCAAAGAAACCTTTTTGTTAAATGTACAGCTTTTCTTTTTTTTACCGTGTTCGGAACAAAAGTTACTTGAACCATCGGACTTTAAACGAAAATGGACGAATACAGCCATGCAATACATTTTAAAAAATTGTATAACTAACGCTTTATAAAAACCATTATACGTTTACTAAGATTGGAATCGAGTAGTAAAAAAGTTGCGTCATAATCGCTCACGCAGTTACGGTGTCCCGAATGTGGAATTACAGTTTTTCTCAAAGAAAATTAACCAAAGGCCCGCAGGGAGCGGTCGACAAAAAGGGGGATAAAAATAAGATTTTTAGATTTCCCAGATTGAGAAAAACTTGTCTTCTGGCTCACTGTACCGCACCGGTCGGGTACAGTGAGCTATGCGGCAATTTTTTTTCAATCAAATTACGTAAACGACTCCAAACTTTTTTCTGAAACGACTACCGCAAAAATATATAGACGAATGTCTGCAGAAGCTAATTATAAATGTTATTTCATTCCACTACTTCATTCTGGTAATGCTTAGTATTTACCAAAAAAATTTAAGAGATACACTGTGGGATACATTTATATCTATATATGGGTGTACCCTACCGGAGCCATATGGAATTTTTTTTACAATCGATTTATTTAAACAGCTTCAAACTTTTTTTTGCAATCATTACTTATTTGCAAATAAATATTTATTTAAATCAAATAAATATTTTACTCAAAGCAAATAAAAGGAGACCGTCAAATAATTTTTTTTTGGTGTACGTTCCATTCGGCACGTTGTACCTTCTTTAAACCCAATTATTTAAACAGCTCCAACAATTTTTTCTGCAACAATTAACAGACGAGGGTCTTTGCAAGACAAATTACGAATATAATTTTTCTATTAGTTTATTCAGGTGAGTCTGGTATTCAAGAAAAAGAGAAATAGTTAAAAAGTGCGCCCCGCTCTCCCCCGCGTACGATAACGCGCATTATCATAAGATACACGAAAACACACGAGCCCCGTCATCGCGTCGCCTCACCCGCTCGCTCGCGCGCGCGCTAATTAAACTCCTTTGATAAGCGTTGTACTTACGCGGAGAGGCAAAAAGCGAGACGGGCAGGCAGGCATACGGGCAGGTAGTTCGAGCCACAGTCACATTATTCTCGTCTACGTCACTTAATATTTCCACTCACGCTCTCGGGTTTTCATCTCGCACGCCTCTCGCGCCCCTGCATCGCATCGTCCGTTTCGGAATGACTCTCGCTCAGTCGATTATTCATACCTATCTCGATACACAAGCCGAGTTCAATCCCCCCACTCCTCGCCTCTCTTGTCATTAGCACTTCAATAAAAAGCTTATCCGTCCAGCGAATCGCTTGTTTTTATCTTCAACCCCACACCCCCCCCCCCCCCCGCCCCGCCCCGACCACCGTCGCCGATTGTAAATAGTCGATGGACCAAAGATAGTGGATTTTTTTAAATATTTATAAATTTTGTTGTATTAAAAAAAAATAATTTTGGTTGAATTTTTTGTTATAATTTTTATTGTTTTTTTCCGAGTCAAAGACTCAATTAATGTGTCGCAAGAGCTTTTCGAGAGGAATCGCCGATTGTAAATAGTCGATGGACCAAAGAAAGAGGATTTTTAAAAAATATTTATAAATTTTATTGTATTTTTTAAAAATAATTTTCATTGTATTTGTTTTTTTAAAATAATTTTTATTCTATTTTTTTTTTGCCGAGTCAAGGACTAAATTAATGTGTTGTAAGAGCGTTTTGAGAGAAGTCGTGCCAATTGTAAAAAAATTTGATGCATAGAAAAAATATTTTATTTTTGTTACTATTATTATTTTCATAAAAATGAGATAAATACATTAAAGTGATGCTGCGGCTGATAAAGATGAAGACGGGATGCGCCGGCGGGTCTCGAGCGTCGAATCGCTCGTTTCCCTTCCCCGCTCGAGTGAGAAAAAAAAAAAATGAATATCTCACAAGAGCTTTTCGATAGAAATTGTCGATCGTAAAAATTCGATGAACCAAAAAAAAGTGGAAATTTTTATATACTTTTAAAAACAAATTTCACAATACTTTTTTCCCCGAGTCAAGGAAAACACTAAAGTCTCGCAAGAATCTTTCCAGAAGAGTCGCGTACCGATTGTAAAAAATTTGACATACCGAAGAAGTAATTATAAAAAAAAATGTTATTATTATTATTTTTTTTCTTAATGAGGTAAAGACGTTAAAGCGATGCTGCGAAAGGCTGTCGAAGATGAAGACGCGATGCGCCGGCGCGTCAGTCCATTATGGTTTTCGGTGCCTCGGCGAGCGCGTAGCCAACGGTACGACGGAAATATCAGGCGTCGAGGTGGAGGAGGCGAGAGCGCGAGAGAGAGAGGTGCAAGGCGCGATTAGATAAGGCCGCGAGGCGGCGAGATCAAAGGCGGGCGCGCTAATCCACCACTCCTCGATAACTCGCCGGTGAGACCTTCGGAGAGACGGTGCGCATGTGAATCCCCGTCTCCCTCGCGCCTGTAATACGTCTTTCTCACAGCTCGACGATTTCAGCATAGAAACCATAATAACACGATGTCCGACCGACCTTCCCTCTTCGGTCGCCTCGGCATCGGGAATTCTCGAATTTAGTTATTCATCTCTGCGACACCTCATTCTCGCGCCTCGATGTAGAAAAAAAAACCGCAATCGTTTAACCGCAAGCCAAACATCGGACCTGCCGAATTTAGCGGACTTGGAAAAAAAATATGACTAAAGATTATGAAAAATAATAATAAATATAGTCATTATATTATATCGTATGCGTAGAACGACAGTATAACAATTTGTATAGTGATCCGATAAAAGATGTTACGCTTATACAAAGATGTTGTTTTAGGGGTGCGATATGTCTGGCATATGTTTTCGAAAGACATTTGTTTGCGTTTGTTCGTTTCAACCTTTAAGAACTTAGGGGCGACGTTCTTAAAAACCCCATACCCTTAAAGACTCCGTACCGGAAGTGACGTACTTCCGGTATGAAGTCACGTTCGATACAACTTTTAAGAATCTATGTTCTACCCCCAGAGGCTTCCCAAGCCCTGATAACTATTCCTCTATTCGTCCAAAAATGAGTTCGTGATATTATATAAAAAGTCATTATATCATATATCTCACATATAATTTGGAAAGTCATATGTTTGCGTGTTTATTAGTTCAGATTTTTAAGAATCTAGCGGCTACTCTTAGGGGCCTCACAAAGCTCGATTATAATTCCACTACCGGTCGAAAAAATGAGATTTTCAAACCGGAAGTGATGTATTTCCGGTAAATCTCCTATAATCTAAACTTCCGTTTTTTAAATTCCTAGTCCACAGCATGGGCGCAACGCGCCCGTGTCACAACATATTATATATTATATATTATATATTATATATTATATATTATATATTATATATTATATATTATATATTATATATTATATATTATATATTATATATTA
>JAPYZC010000924.1:0-23775 GCA_030522665.1 Ichneumoninae sp. A BG-2022a
ATATAAATATAAATATAAATATAAATATAAATATAAATATAAATATAAATATAAATATAAATATAAATATAAATATAAATATAAATATAAATATAAAAAGGTCATGGTCGCCGGGAAACGACCGAGCAAGGATAATAATGCGGTGAGCTTGTGCCAAGGCAGCATCAGGAGCTCTACTGGAACCGCAGAGAGCGACCCTGACGGAAGCTTATGAATCGAGCATCCTCGCCCGGCAAGCGAGCTCCGCGGTCAATGTCATGCCCAGACAGAAATACATAGACTCGCCGACGCAAGGGTCGTGCATACAATTTCTTCCTATAAATAGAAAGTTCTATAAATAAAACGACCCTCAATGGTCACGGATAGAAATGCGATTCGATTCCTCGCGTCGTTAACCCCTCAGAAGGCTGACTTACACGTATTTTCACCGTCGGAAATCAACGAACATGCGAAGGCTCGTCGTGGAATAACTTTTTCAATTTTCACAGTAACAAAAAATCGTTTTTAAAAAATGGTATCAATTGTTCATTTTTTTCATTAAAAAATGTTATTACCGTATAATAATAATAATTACAATCACAATAATCTTGTGTATATTTTGAAAAGTCGCTTGTTTGTTCGTCCCAATTTTGACAATTCCGGGGCTGCCTCGAGAAATGACGTTTTTAATTTTCCAACATTAAAGAAAAAAATGTTATCTCCTTAATTATTTATTCTTTAATATTTTTTATTATTACACAATATTAATAACAATAATCTAACGTATATCCCCGATAAGTTTGACAGTTATACTCGCTCTGTCGGTTACAAGAATCGCGAATCGCGAGTCGACGATCCGTGATGGTTTTTACGAGTTGCCTGAAAAGAGCTAAAGAGTGGAATATTCCGCATTGATCGTTGAGGGATTGCAATTGGCGGTTAATTAAAAGCATTGTTGGAAGGGTTTCGCTTCGCCGATTGTTAGCGTTATTGACCGGTAACGAGGGGTGGCTCGGCGTCAGAGCCAGCGTCGATTTACAGCCCCGCGAGCAACGACAAAGTATTAGATAACAATGCGAATCCATCGGTACAAATCGTCGTATTTTTTTTTTCGCTCTTACATTTTCACTGCAATCCGCTCGTTAATGCTCTCGCTTCGTTTGCTTTTTTTTTTATAAAGAGCCAGGCTCTTTGAGATGCGCTGCGGAAATCACGACGGGGAGCGAGCTCGATCGAAGGAAGAAAAAAAAAACCTAACGGTATTGGAAAACTAAGAACGGCGAGAACCGGAAGAGGAAAAAAAAGGAACGGAAAATAAGTAGCGAAGAATCCCGCCGACAGCGATGGCGCGTAAGCCACCGTCGATGGTTCTGTTCCCCGGTGGGCTCGGCGAGGCCAGGGTCAAGGACGAAAATGTCGGGACGCGGAAGCCGAAAAAGCGCACTCCCAGGGCCGATACCGAATCGATACTCGAACGCTTCGATAAAATGGCCACGAGCCACATACAGGAACTCAGGTGAATTGTTCCCGGGGTCGTTAAGCCAGGTGGACAACGGGGCCGCAACGGCGGTAATACCGTCGCGTGCATAGATTGCAATACCGTCGATCGTACAGTACAATACAGTAGCAACAGGCTTAAAGTACGAGCCTTTGACGGCATTTTTTTTTTCTTTTTCTATTGACATTCCCGCTGGAAAAATCTGCTCGATCGGCAGAACGAAACTTCGAGGATTCAATGAAAAAACAAAAAAAATTTTACGAAAATGGGTTTCTCCAAAAGTACTGGGAATACCATCGCGTGCATAATTGCAATACCGTCGATCGTACAGTACAATACAGTAGCAACGGGCATAAAGTGCACCCCTTCGACGCCATTTTTTTTCTGTTGAAATTTCCGATGGAAATTCCGCTCGGATGATTCGCTGAAAAAAAATACCTGTATTTTTTATGAATGTATGAATGTGAATATTTTTTATGGCGTTTAATTCCTCCCGAACAGACGAGCCGGTAGACCGCTGCAAAATTTGAGTACCGAGGACGTTTTGGAGGAGCCCAAAAAATTGAGCGCTCCCGGTGGTCGGCGTCCCTTGAAATCGGTCTCGAAGACTCTCGCGAGTAGCATCAGCAACGCGGACATAGCCGATGAGCTGAACGTCCAGCACGACAACGAACTGACCGAGGCGATCGATAAGCTTATCAGAGCCGAGGAGGCGTCGAGGTTCACCGAAATGATGATCGCGGCCGAGGCTGCCGTAGCCGCCGCGCCACCCGAATTAGCCGAGGAGGCTGCCCTCGCCGTGACCCGTGACTACCACGCCGAAAAGATCACTCCGATAAGGGAGGAGATCCGCGGTGAGACGCTGATAGAGGTTGTCGGCTACGTCGCGTACACCAAACGCGGACCGAAAGGACGAAAGACTCAGTACTGCGCATGTTGAAGATGCAGATGGACCAAAAATTCCACCTTACACGTCCGTAAAAAAACAAAAAAAAAATTTACTCTTCACGAAAATCGTCGTTTGTCTTGATTAATATTTTATTTATCGTTCGGTCGTCTTTTTGTCCTCAATTTGGCCTCAAAGGTCGTCGGCTACTTCGCGTACACGAAACTAGAATCGAAAGGACGAAATACGCCTGTTGAAGATGGAGATGGACCAAAAATTCCACTTCACACGTTCATAAAAAAAATAAAAAACTGTCACCTTCACGAAAATCGTCGCTTGTCTCGGTTAATCTTTTATTCATCTCTCGGTCCTCTTTTTGGCCCCAATTGGGCTTCAGAGATTGTCGGCTACCTCGCGTACACGAAACGAGAATCGAATCTACCAAATACTCAGTATTACGCCTGTTGCAGTTGCCGATGGACCTAAAATTCCATTTCACACATTAGTTAAAAAAAAAAAAATGATCCTCTTCACGAAAATCGTCGCTTATCTCGGTTAATATTTTATTCATCGTTCGGTCCGCCGCTCCTTATCGGAATGGTCGCCTTCGCTGCGCTCAAACGATCGGTGCACATTGAAAATCGGTGCAGCGAATTCACGAGCGGTTGCGCCTCGCGAGTCCCAATCTCCTCGTGATATATTTATATGCTAATGCGGCGCGAGTTTGTCACATTCGGGATGTTAAACTCGGGCAGAATTTTTCGAGAAGCAAGGGAGAGATAGGAAAAAGAGGATGTACAATATTCGAGCGCGTGCGTGAGAGTCAAAAGCTTCTTTTATCCCGTTGGTAAGTCTTTCACACGATTAGGTCACGACACTCGGGGCTCCTCGGGAGCGTGAAAGAGTCCATCCTGCTCCGAAGAATGCGCATATATCGTGGATGAAATATAAGCGATGAGCGAAGATTCTTAATATTCATACCGATTCACCATTCAGAGCTTTTCCTCCACGATCCGAGCTGAAAGGCGCGCCGTTATGTACCAGCGTACTGCATTGTCGAGCTCTTATACATTGATATTAAAGAGCACTCGCGCAAGCTCGATATGCGGAGCCGCTGAAGAATCGTGCGAGCATTTTCTTTTTTTATTCTTGAACATTTTGCGACTAGTCTACCGGAAGGTTTAGTGCAGTCTCGGAGAATGTTTCGGGTCGTTGAAGCTCCCGACTGCCGATAAGCCATTGAAAGGGACGGGTCGGGTCAGAATCATCAAATTTCAATGCAAGATATCACTTTTTCTGTAGAGTAGGTAAGAGGGTAATTATGCAAATTTTTTTTCAGATAATACATGAAAGGTTTTTAAGATATGGCACATTAAGTTGCAAGTAGATAAAGCGTGGAAAGCAAAATAGCGTATGGGGCATTTCTTAACTTTTCGAGCTAGGTCTAATGAAATGGAAAGTAAAAAATAGTACTTGACTTCGGCTCACTTCGGCTCAAATCTTAATTGGACACAAGACTTTTCAGCATTTTTTCAGATTTTAAATTGCGGCTATCAATAAGTTCATAATTTTTATCATAAATAATTACAAACAATTTTTTTTTTATCTTATAAAAAATCTGAGTGCTTTTGAGAGTTTTTCAGTTATATAAAAAATTGCGGGCCCAATCCAAGATGTGGAGGATCAGACCCAGGTCGAAATAGTGCGGAATTCTTATTTCAATCACACGACGATATTGTTCAAAGTTTCGCTAGACAGAGGGAACAAAATATCAAAGAAATTAATCATTTTGTACCTTATTTTATACCGTCAACAGTGTCGGTGGACAGAGGGAATAAAATATCAAAGAAATTAACCATTTTGTACCTTATTTTATACCGTCAACGGCTAGCAGCAGATGACCTAAATAGATGCTGAAGGCGACTACAGTATTGAAAGCTTCAAAGGACGGAAATTTCGAAGCCAGGAAATTAAGTCTCTCGAATTAATGTCGCAAGGAAAATTGAGCGCGCGGCTAATAAAGCGCGGGTCTTTGAGCCTGGACATGAATGCACTTTGATGCAAAAGGACTTCGACAGTTCATTAGTGAAGAAACTGTAGATTCGAAGAAGAGTTTTTTTTAATACTTCGACTGAAGTGCCATTGAAAATTATGTCTCGCTACTGCACAAACGGGCCGAGAGTGTGCGGCCGAAGGTTGGGTCTGATCAATATTGACCCTAACTACTTTGCGCTCCCCGATGCTGCATTACGTGTCTGAGAGGAAGTCCGCATTTTTAACTTTGATGAAAAAAAACTTCGGCAATTAATTAGTGAAGAAACTGTAGAATCGAAGATGGATTTTTTAAATACTTTGACTGAAGTGCCATTGAAAATTATGTCTTGTTACTGCTCAGACGAGCCGAGAGTTTGCGGCCAAAGGTTGCGTCTGATAAATATTGACCCTAACTACTTTGTGCTCCGCGATGCTACAGTACACGCCTGAGACGAGTTTCGCATTCTTTACATTGATGAAAAAGGAGTTCCACAGTTAATTAGTGGCGAAACCGTAGATTCGGTGAAGGGTTTTTTTCCAAAGTACTTTGACTGAAGGGCCATTGAAAATTATGTCTCTCTACTGCACAAACGAGCCGAGTGTGCGGCCGAAGGTTGGGTCTGATCGATATTGACCTTAACTACTTCGCGCTCCACGACGCTGCGGTACGCGTCTCAGAGGAGTTTCACATTCCTTTCACTTCGATGAAAATAACTTCGACAGTTAATTAGTGAAGAAACTGTAGATTTTTCAAAAATTCTTTGACTGAAGTGCCATTGAAAATGATGTCTAACCTTTCACATCTTGGATTAGGCCCGCGATTTTTTGTATGACTGAACTAACTCTCAAAACACCTCAGGGTTTTTATTCGATTTTAAAATCTGTTTTTTAATCACGTATGATTAAAAAAATTAACCTATTGATCGCCTGAATTAAAAAATCTGAAAAAGTTGAGAAAAATCTTGTGTCATTTGTAACAAATTTTAACAATTGAGTTGAAGTGGGCCGTTTCTGTTCTATTTTTTATTTATCTTTTCAAAATACTCTGACCGAAGTGCCATTGGAAATTATGTCTCGCCACTGCACAAACGGACCGAGAATGTGCGGCCGAAGGTTGGGTCTGATCGATATTGACCCTAACCACTTTGCACTTCGCGATGCTGCAGTGCGCGTCTGAGGGGAGTTTCGCATTGTTCACTGGCCGTGTATAAGCAGACCTAAGTTCTTCGCCCGAGGACATATGCCCCGCTCCTGGTCCGCCGAACTTGAGTCTCTATGGTGGAAAGTTCACGGTACGCATAGCTCACGGATGGTTGGCAATCATCGCGAGCTTACGGAAATCACGGTTTCTCTGTCTATCCTCCGGGTAGCCTCGAGCCAACATTGAACCGGATTTTACTCCAATGTGGCCCTCAATCGATTTTGTGCATCAAACTCGTCAGCTCCCCGACAAGATTATATCTGGATTATGCGCTCCGCATGAGGAATAATCATAGCGGACGTCGAGCAATCAGCGATTCCGGACATCGCGGAACTCCGGATTAAATTTTTTCTTTTTTTCGCCACTCAAAGTTTGACCTGCGAGAGTTTACGGGGACAGAGCCAGCAATTAAGACTCAGCAACTGTAACTGTCCCAGTTCTGGGCCACATTAGTAGCTCCAGACTTGGCCCCGTACTGGCAAGCAGCATAGGCCCATTACTGATAATGTTGCCTGCCAATGCTGTCCGAGAATTGGCAACCGAGACCTGGCAGTCGGTCCTGTCCCAGTTCTGGGCCGTTTTTATAACTCCGGCACCGTACAGATATTCGCACATGGGCATTACCCTAGAGTTTTAAAAAGCGAATCGTTGCGTAACGAACGGTGTGGATTATCATTAGGCTAATGGAATTGACCATTTTTTTTTTGTCCCGACAGAGGAGTGGAGCGAGAGCTTCCCGTATCAGCTGTTAATAGGCACTGGCGTCGCACTCATGGCTCTCGTGCTCCTGGCGGCGGTGAGCTTTCAATGCTCGGCAACGTGGAAGTGGTTAATGGGAGTTGCGCGTCACGAGAATGACGACGGCGGAGATGGAGAGCTTTCGCAGCAGAACGCTATACGGATCAGTCATTCCCTGCCCGATCTTCAATCGGAGCCGATAACCCATGAATACGTGCAGGAACAAAAGGACAGCAAGAAGGTAAAGTTTAATTTTTTTTTACCATTCCCAGATCAAGCTTGGACATTCGTTCGCTTCGCCGAGTCCGCGATTCTGAAGTTTTGGGTTCGATAGAGCGGTTTGTGTTCCAGGAGTCTCTTAATTAAGTATTTTCCTGCAAACTTTATTATCATTAACTGTCCCGAGCTAACTCGATGTACCTAAATGTTGACTCTCGGTGGGTCAAGCGTGAAACTAAATTTGTCGCGGTTAGGGTTTTCGAAATCAAGTTGGACACAGTTGAGTTCGAGTGTAAGAGACCTCGGCGAAATTACGCACTTCCGTGAAGCTCGAAACCAATATAGCGGGCTTGGTTCTCAAGTTGTGACAAGTTTCGTCCCGGCTGACTACGGACCTGCCATTAGTTACCATTCGCTGAATAAGGGACACGAGAAATGCACGCTTGGACATTTATTCGCTTAGCCCAGCTTGTGATTCTCAAGTTTTAGGTCCGGTAGAGCGGTTTACCTTCCGCAAGTCAATTATTTTCCTGGGAAGTAACTTAAGGTACTTAACGGTTGAGTGTCGATGGGTTAACAGGGAAACTGAATTTGTCGCGGTTACGATTTTTTTAAAATGCAGTTGGGCCTCAAGACTGTCGAAAATTTCGTCCCAAATGACGACGGACCAGCCATTAGTTGTCTACGTAAAGTCACGTTCATTTTTGCTCCGAACCCAATATTTCAGATTTTTACCCCAAAAATCCGATTTTTCGGCCATAAAATCGAGATTTTCAATGGCTCCATTGCACATTAGGCCCAAAAAAGCCAGCGGATTCAGCGTGTTCAGCGGGGAAAAAACGATGAAATACATGGCAGTTCATTAAAAAAAATAAAAAAAAATTCCAAGGCTAAAATGAATTTTCGATGCATCCCGCACTCATGTTACTTCCTTCAAAGCTGGGGAAGATATCATTTCTACCGTAAATTGTATGTACAGGTGTTGCGACAAACAACCCTGCCGATAGTGCCGATGAGGCACCAGACCTTCCAACGCCAATTGTCCCACCGTCTCGACCTGCCGAACATTAAATTCAGCATCTGCAGCCTGGAGAACCGCAGTGACTCGAGCCTCGGCCTCATCAAGGTAATTTTTACCACTCGACTGCACTGTTTAAAAAAATGGCAACTTAATGCACCGGTCAGGAAGTTTTTATGCAAGAATTGATACATTAATGAATTTTTATAGTGAAATTAAAGTACTTGTATATAATTATATATCATAATATATAAATATATAATATATATAAAAATATATAATAATATATACAATAGATATTGCTTGTATATAAAATGAACTTAAATGATTAAAAGTAAAGTATCTCTAAAGTGTAAAAAATACTGTACGTTAATTCTTCATCGCAATTGTACATGAAATTTAACATCCCAGTTCACGCATAAAAACTTCCAATGCTACACTTAATTTCATACGAATTTTTTTTCTTTACATTGCATGCCGTCCTTTTACAATATCAAAAAATTTCGCAACGTGTACAATCTCCCTTGCAGCCGGAGTTGTACAAGAAGGATCTGACGAGACAGGAGAGCACCGAGAGCTCGAGTACCGCGGAGATGGAGTGCGCCGGCAAACTCCACTTCGCTCTCCGGTACGACAAGGAGATCGAGGGCCTCGTCGTTAAGGTGAGTTTCAACAATTTCCGCAGCGATAGTTTCGGCACAGCAACCTCGTACTCTCCATTGAAACATGCTCCGCGGCAGACGAAACCCGCTCGGCATTAACCAGCGTGTAATTCTCGACGAGCGAAGTTGCCGATGTCGTTCTATAGATCCGCGCAATGTTTCCGACAAGCAACGAGATCCGGAGCAGACGCGGCGGATAAGCGCGCAGATCTGGCCTCGAAGGACGCCAACGCAAAATTCTCTACATAGATTGGAGTGTTACCGAGAAAGGAGAACAACAGCTAGATCTTTTTACATTTTTTTTATTTTTATTTTTTTTCATTTTTCCTGGAAGGCCAACTGAAATACGAGTAAAAGCCTGGATTCAATCAATGTCAGAAGCAGTTCGTATTTACCACCCCCGCGTACGTAATAGTCGTGGAAATTCTCATGAATTCCCGAGCGTCAAGACGACTGACAATAATACACAACCAGACCCGAAGTGTCTCCTTTATGCCGGTGCAACTGTTCCGATCGATATACTACGTGCTCCAGTTTAACGCTCGCCCAGTCATTTTCCGGCCTAGATTTATGACGATTCGATAGACGTCAATGCATAGACAGATAACGGTTATTGAGGTTCCTATGTCGTGTTTAACGCTTCTGCTTCTACTGTCTAAACTTCGGGAAGCGTCGTTCCGTGACAAGTTTATTAACTTGCGAATTTACTATACATTACCGTTGAATACTGTCGATTAAAGAAGTGGTTGGAGTTTTTTTTATTTTTATCATTGTTCAAAAATTATTTATGTAAAAATTAAGAGTGACAAATCCAAGGCAGGACATTGGAATTCTAAATGTAGATTCGAGTTTTTGGGAAGATTGGAGTTTCGATTAAAAAAAGAATTTATGTTTTTGAATTTTCTGATGGAAAAGAATTTATGTTTTGAATTTATATCTGGGCACACCGGATTTTTGCTCCGTTCCGTGAAAACGGTATTAAATTGCAAATTACTATAAATGGCCCATTGAATATTGATGATTGATGCAGAGCTTGGAGTTTTTTTAAAATTATTATCCAAAAATTATTTATGTAAAAACGAATAGTGATAAATGCAACGCAGAAAATTGGAATTCTAAATGTACATTCGGATTGTTGGGAAGATTGGAGTTTCGATAAAAAAACAATTTATATCGTGAATTTATATCTGCGAACACGGGGTTTTTGCCCCGTTCCGTGACGACCGTACCAAATTGCGAATTACTATAAGTGACCCATTGAATATTGATGACTAAAAAGGAGCTTGGGTTTTTTTTTATTAATTATTATTCAAAAATGATTTAAGTGAAACGAAGAATGACAAATACAACGCCGGAAATTGGCATTCTAAATGTAAATTCGAGTTCTGGGGAAGATTGGAGTATCGATAAAAAAAGAAATGTATTCAGGAAGCACCGAATTTTTGCACAGGTATTGGAGGCTCGCGGATTGCCGGTCAAGGACGTAACCGGAAGCAGCGACCCGTACGTCAAGGTTTATCTCTTGCCGGACCGGAAAAAGAAGTTTCAGACGAAAGTTCACCGGAAAAATTTGGCACCGATATTCAATGAAACTTTTATCTTCAGGTGAGCATTTAAACGCGCACCGCCAATGAGTCATCGATACAATCCATCGTTACAATTTTTCTATGGATTGTAAATATGCCAAGGAACAATCTAGGAAAAATTAAGAAAATAAAAATAAAAATTAGTTGTTAATTCGCATTGAAATATTTTCTCAAAATATTTTTTGGACATGTGCCATGAAAAATGTTCGATAATAGAAACTCATTAAAATTTTCAGCGTACCTTACGACGACTTGCGGGAACGTTACGTTCAATTCTCCGTCTACGACTTCGATCGATTCTCCAGACACGACTTGATCGGTCAGGTCGTTCTCAAAGGACTCTTGGATTGCACCGATCTGGAACAGGAAATTGAATACACCATGGACATTCTTTGTGCTCAACAGGTAGGATATTAATGTCGTTGATTTTTTTGTTTATCGGTCCCTTTCGAACAATGGCTTGCAATGGCAATGTCTTGGCGTTTACGGTAATAACACTTACACTTGATTTCTTTTTTCTAGGAAAAGGTCGACCTTGGAGAATTGATGTTAACGCTGTGTTATTTGCCGACCGCCGGGCGATTGACCGTGACTATAATCAAGGCTCGCAATCTGAAGGCAATGGATATCACCGGATCGTCTGGTGAGTTTTCTAGCGGTTATCGGTATAAATAAAATTAATATTGTAATTTTAACCCTACACCTCATGTATCATTTTTTTCTACCTTCTATCTCATGACTGGGGTAGATATCTATCCCAAGCGTTTCTTCTACGTTCACGGATTCAATGAGTAGTAAATGGGGTTTTCCGCACATTAATCTTTTCATTTTTAATAAGGAACAGAATGACATGATTTTATTGGCAAATTTAGTTTCATTAAATTTGCCAATAAAATTGTATTAAACTTACATTTTATTAAATTTTATTAAACACAATTAAAGTCTAAACTTAACGAAAATTGTCAAAAATCGAGTCCCTTGAATATCGTCCGGGCTGATTCTACACCTCATAATAAATTCTAGGGTTAATCATACCGTATTACATTATTCTAAAAAAAAATTCCTATAAAAAAGATTTGTTTAAATTATTTTTCAGATCCCTACGTAAAGGTATATCTGCTCTGTCAAGGCAAAAGAATAAAAAAGAAGAAAACAACGGTGAAGAAAAATACTCTGTACCCGGTGTACAATGAGTCCCTGGTATTCGACGTGCCGGCTGATAACGTCGAGGAAGTCAGCCTCATTGTAAAAGTGATTGATTACGACAGGTGTGCGAAAAGCGATTTTTCATATTTTATCGTCGTTTTATACAAAAGGATCGCCATATGCTTATGGATTATCTCGATTGCAGGATTGGATCGAACGAGTTGATGGGATGCACGGCAATAGGCTCGAGTTTCATCGGAATCGGCAGAGATCACTGGCTGGAAATGCTCGACAACCCTCGGAAACCGGTGGCACAGTGGTATCCTCTTCTCGAAACTGTTGCCGGTCACATTCCAGCGGTCAATTCCGAGCCGCTTCCAGTGAGCCTGAGCTGCTTGAACAGCAGGTCAGTAAAAAAAATCGACATCGTTGTATTTTAAAGTGGTGGACTTTTGTGCTTGTTTTCTTTCAGGAAGCTTATTTTATAACTTTTTGTCGCTCTAGCTCTTATAATTTTTTATTTACATATTTGACCAAAAAATTCGCCACAAATAAACTTTTATGGACTCGTGTTGTCCATTGAATTTATTAAGAATCTGGATATTTTTTCTAAATGAGCTTTTTCAACAGGTTTCATTAAAATCTCGAAATATTTTCACCAAAACAAAGTTTCCTCTATAGAAGAGCCTACGAAGCAAATATTAGTAAAAAAATAAGTAAATTAAATGTAAAAATAAGTAAAATAAATTTTGCAAACGTGCAAAGTAATTTCTACATGGATTCCTGATGTATGGCAATTTTTGACATATCCAAAAATCGATCGACGAACTTTCTCATAGAGCAATCTATGCGCAAGATTGTAACAGATGAGGCATTTTTTTCTCGGCATTTGGCGAATCAAAAGTTCACCCGTCTTTCGTTAGTTTCGAAGATGTTTACATTTTTACTTAATATTGATACTGATTGTTCAATTTTTTTTTCAATTACAGATGAAGATAACGCGTTCGAGATCGCGAAAGCCGAAGCAAGTGAATTCTATCGGAAATCTTCTAGGAGATTATCCCCTTCTGTCACTTTATGCACGTTGCTCGACTGAACGTCGAGTGCAACTTAATGTCTCGTGAGATCAATGAAGAAGATAAAAAAAAGAAGACAAGTCGGGATCTGAGACGCGGACGGAGTTGATCTCTGTGCTTTGCTATTGTCGAAAGATCGAGGCGACTAAAACGAACGTGAATATAGTAAACGCAGAGAAAAAAAGCTACATCAGGCCCGGGCGCTTGGTCGCCCAATGGGACGTTTCTTCCCGTCGAGACCGCGATCTCCATCCGGTCTTGTATCCAAAAGATCCTTTAGTTCGTAAGAATTGAATCGGAAGTAACGCAAAGGGTGAGAAAAAGAATAAAAAAAAGATACAAAATTGACAACAGGTTTTCAGCGTTTCGGAGCAAAAATTATTATTAAGTAAAGTCTCTCAAATAATTCGCGTAACTTACGAATCCTGAATAAATGATTAATCACAGTGAATAGCTAAATAACGCCGTTTACTATTTCCACGCTCGATATTATTCAGTACCGTGAGGATGAAGTTTGATGTTCGAGAATAACATAATGTATGTTTACGTAAAGAAAACAAAAATTTTAAACTTAAAGAAAAACAAGAAACAACAAAAAAAAAACAAAAGCCTTGGTGGCTCTCTTTGTGATAAACCGCAAAAACACGATGCTAAACACATGTATTAAGTAGAGAGGTATATCATATACGCGAACACATGACACACTGATAGAAAAAAAAAAAAAAAAAAAAACATCTACAGACAGTCGTCCAATCGTGGTTGATCCTCGCGATGCGAGACGGCTTCGTGGACTCTGATTATTAAAAAAATCTGTATCCACCCGCTGCTTTGTGAACACACGTATGCGGTATAAACTCAAAAATTCGATCGTGAACTTGATAATAATGTACGATATATATTTTGGAGCTACGGGCGACATTAAATGACGAAAAATACATGTACAGAATATTATTGTAATATAAGCGGTGTATATGCAAATCCGTAACAATTTAATTAAGTCGACCGGACGATATGCCGATTCTGTGTTTTAGTGGAAGGAAGTTAGGAACCTTTTTTTTGGTAAACATTTTTGTTATAGAATTTTTTTCTTCGAAATGAGTTTTTTTTTTCCTCAGCGTAGAGTACACATAGTCGTAGTTTGCAAAATGTACTTGTTGACCTCGTCACTACGAGCATGAAAGCATTTCGCTTTATTTTACATCCTGTGATCTAATTTTATGGAGTTATCCGTTTTGTACGTCGTGATGAGGAGATACGCAAAATGATGTGAAAATAAAAAAAAAATTATACATTTGTGACTCGAAGCCAACAAAGTCATATCAGCTGCCCACATGGCACGGGAATATTTTTTAAAAGTTTCAAAAGTATCTTTTTGAAATATGGAAAATATTTTACCAATATCAAAAAATATGTGTAAAATGTGGTCAAAACATTTTGAAAATATTTTCTCGTCCGCTCATAATTCTTACATTGAAATGTTTCCGAAATGTTTTAAAAATATTTCAGCGAAATATCAAAGATTGCATCTCGACGCCAATTTGCATATCCCACCCACATAATCACGGAGACAATCGTATAAATATTTCGGTGAAACAGGAAATTAAAAATGTTTCAAAATATTATTTTCATACATTTCAGAAACGCTTCGGAAGATTTGAAAGATTGAAAATATTTTTAATCTATGTTCGAACCCAATACACGTGCGATCTACAAAAAATAAAAATAAACACTGCGGCACCCTTGATATGACAAAAAAATCTGTTGCTTCGACGATTTTGCTTATCTCCTCTTCGCGGAAATGAAAAAAATTGTACCGATCGTTTGATTCCAACGTGCATTAAAAATAATTTGGCTGTTAGTTCGTCGGAAGCGCAATTTGTGAGCGAAAGAATTTTGTACGGTTCGATATAAATGTCAGCGGAAAGTCTGAGTGCGCTGATTGAAATAGGTGATTCGATTAAGCCGCAAAAAAAAAAAAAAAAAAATTAGAAAAAAGAAGAATCACGGATTCTTCGCGTAATTGATCGAGATCGCATAATCGAGTAGAGCGGTGAAAGTCGAGCACCGGGAAATATAGTAACCCTTGTGTCGTAATCGGAGTAGGCCTTGAATGAGCAAAGCCAAGCTAAATTTTTATTTGTAATTTAATTATAGTAATAAGCGCAATATATTTTTTTTAGCTTCGCGGCAAAGTTCAATGTAACCGAATATTATAATATATACCAAGATGTTCGATGTAAACAACGTAGGACCGTAGAAAAATTAGTAACCATCGATTAGTGGTCAATAATACCGTAATTGAGATGGCCGATAAATCGGATCCGTCATCGAACAAATCGAGATTAATCATTCAAAAATTATCCAACAACCAAAAAAAAAAGATCATTGTTTTCTTCCAAAATTCTCCACTGCCTGTCAATGATGGGTGACGAACTGTGTATACGTAAACTTCCACATATCAATCGACGATTGCGCACATATTATATTATGTCATATAAAAAACTGATCATTACCTCTACGATCGAAATGTGCGCGAAGACAATTATTTAATCAAACATAGCTGAGAATAGAAATGGCATATAATTGACACGTAGTGCTCATCTCGTCCAAAGTCTACTCTAATCGCGAGAGGAAGGCGTAGTAGTGAATAATTGAACAAAAGCAAAATATATATATATATGTATATGATTGAAATGTGAAAAGAACCTCGGTATCTGTAGTGAACATACTTTTCTAATGCGTACATATCCATACTGTATTTAGGCATAAAATGCCCCGTTGTGATCGTGAAGGAAAAATAAATTTAAAAAGTGAAATCGAAGCACCATGTCAAGACTATTCATTCTAGGGGATATTTAAAAATTCTGTCCCATGCCCTTTCCAAGTTTTTTTGTTGTAGGAGTAGTAATAGTTATTATTACAACTCTCTGAATGACCATTTTCATGATGAATTCTCACTTTTTCTCTAAATGAAATTTTGACCGAAAGTGACGTATTACCGGTATGACGTCATTTTCGCTCGAAAAATTATATTTTCAACCGGATTTAAAAAAATTTATAATATGTGGCCGAAAAGGCTGTGCATTACCGGATCGTGTCGACAATAATAAATAAAAGTAATCAAATATGCAACATCAAATGTACTTTGCATTTATTTCGCTACTTATTTTTTTTTTACATATTAGTCTACCTTAACCTAAGATACAACTTGCCCATTATTTTACTTCTATAGTCGAAACCTTTTACGATAACTCTAAGTATAAAATAAGCAATAGAGCTTAATGTCTCGTTAAGTAGCAACGATTTTTCAAGTACCTTTTACGCGTCAGGAATACTCTGTAAAAGTTTCGAAATGAGCTTCGCCGTTTTCATTAATTGTATTGTTAATTCTTTTGTTTGTTTGTTTGTTTATCTTCACCACCGACAACGATGAGCCGGAAGAGGCGCTCGAATCGACTTGCAATTTATCTAAAAAAAAAAAAAATGTTTCAAGTGAAATAGAACCAACGTTCGACGACGGGACAACGAATATTAGGCCACTCCAATTCTATGTCATTTTTAGTATCCTTTTTTTTTACATCGTTCATTTTTTCATTGTTTATATTAAATTCGAAGCATTCATGAATGTATTACGCGGGCGGAAAAAGATAATGCGCACCTATCGAGAATACAGCCCGGCTTAATTTTTTTTTTTCGTTTTTTCTATCCAACCCTTCATTTTCACGTTATTATTATAAACACCAGAGTTATCGATATAACCCATCGTATAATTAAACGGACAGGTTTAATAATAACGTCAACAAATCGGATGAAACTTTACACAGCTTATACACCTTGGATTTTATTGTATATAATAATGTGGTAGGAGGCAGGGGGCGGGGAGGGGGTTAATTAAAATTACCTCACACGTAAACATTAATGTGCTTACTCGTTTTGAATATACAAATCTATGCTTTCATTACGGATATACCGCCCGATGTTATTTCATTATTATTATTTGTTTTTTTTTCTTTAATTATTTTTATTCAATTTAATATTAATTTATTAAGTATGTTGTTAATGATCGTTTAAGTTTAATTAATAAGTGATCAATAATAATATAGGCAAACTCTCGTAGCGTTGTACTTAGCGTTATTTAAAATAGCGTTATTTATACTGAAGTGTATAGTTTCGGACAGAAATTGATTTGAGTTTAACATCCTTTAGCAGTTATGGAGGGAATTCACTAACAATCTTCGCTTGATAAATGCATCACTCTCACACACCTATAAACAAATATAAAAAACCTTTTGCTTGCGAGACACATTCACGTCGATTAAAATTCACTGCTTTTGAGCTCGTGTTTTTTTATTATTTTTTTGTTTTCAATTTTATTTATAACCGCGCCTCTCCTCGGGTTTTTTTTAGAAGCGCGATTCTCCTCGGGTTTCGTTTTTTTTTGTTTCTTGGAAACGCGCTATTAAATTTATTCCACGGTCGCACGGTCGCCGAGATCTGGAAACGCGGTTCGAATGTTTCTAGGCAGCGTTTATTATTGGGAACTCGAGGTACGCTTGCGAGAAAATAGTAAAAAGCACCAGGCGCCAATTATTCAGCCCCCCACAAACATGGCAAGAAAACAAACTGACGAAAACTTCCAAACGAAAAAGAAATTGAATATAATTTTTAAAAAAGAAAAAAAATTACATGTAATTTTTGTTTCGTTGGATCTTTCGAATCCATTTTTTTCTTTCATTGTTTGTACTCATAATCTTTTTCACACGCGCACGAGTTTTTAAAATTTTTTCTTCGCTTTTCATAATTGTCACTTTCAAGTCCAACAGCGATGCACAACAATATCAATAACACATCGTGGATTCCCAAGCTTAAGTGGTTGATTGCTAAGACAACAGCTCCATGCACGTATTGCTTAATCCTAGACGTTATTAGGTAGTACAGTGTACAATATATATATATATTTTTTTTTTCAATATATATATTAAGTAATTATATCCTGACAGCTATGTGTTCGTGCTGCGCGAACGTTTATCTTCATTTTTTTTGCTTACTCTTGACTAGCTGCGTCTAAGTGTGCGTGAGAAACGCAGAACATAAGTCAATTTGTCGGCGATTATACAGTAGCGGTTATCGAGCCACGTCGAACCAAGATTTTTGTTCAGTTTTTGCTTTTTAATTTTTGCCCCTACGGCTCCACTGCAAATCGTCGCAGGCTTCTAGACTAGTAGTTCCATTTACCCAAACGTCGATAGTCACGCAATTATCATAATATTCGTTCGATCTTTCACTCGCTTTTCCACGTTCTCAAAAACAAAACAAAAACTAAAAATTCGCAGATAAACAATGTCGTTTGATTTTTTTTAACGTCTTCCTTCAATATTGTACAACACGAAAAGCGAATGGTATTTAATCGATGTAACTTTCTTTTCTTCACTCTGTTTTTTTTTTTTTTTTTTTTTTTGTATCGTCATCGACGACTACGAAAAAGTGGCGAAAGGAAAGAAAAAATTGATGATTAAACGCGCAGACGAACGGACAACCGACCCGCGCGCTATATTATAGATAGTGATTGATTAATCGAATTAATTTATCGAGATGGTGACAAAATAGTGTAGTCATTGCAAAAGCATGTGCCGTTCTATGTTTATTTATAAGGATAATATAGAGCCCCATTCTTCATCTTACCGCTCGATTTGTGTACGCGGGGCATTTCGTGTGCGCGTGCACAAATATATGTCAATATACATATATATTTCAATATATATATATATATATTATATTATGTATATACGTAACACTTATCCATCTTAGCAATGTGAAGAGGAAATAAAAACTGACCAAGCCGCTTTTTTTTCATCATTTTTCGTTTTTCATCATTCTCGCGATCGGTCTAACTTTATTCGCCTTTCGCGAATTTTTGCGATCTTCAATTTCGGCCGAACAATTGTAATTCAATTAACTGGCGTTCTCGGCAATCCAGTCTTACCCTACATTCGCTTACGTGGTGATCACTTTTTTTACTTTGCTCCATTTTTTTTCCATTTATTTCTTTGAGTATAGTTGGCGTGCGAAAATATTCAGAAATATCCTCACAAAGTTAAGTTGGACGGCTCTGACGAAATTAGTGTATCATTTTTTTCGAAGAACGCGTCTTCGCGCACCCAAGGGGAAAAATAGCAAGCGACTTGTTCCGTCTTCTTTTTCTTAAAAAAAAAAAGTATTTTTTTTTCGCTGATCGAACAAGGTTGTTCGACGCTCGCCCGCAAAGCCTGAATTCTTCATACATGATCGAGACAAGAAGCGACAATCTTATCCTTGCCATTTATGCGTTTCACCTTGCTTCGCTAATTTTCCATCGCAGAAAGGGCAATGGTTTTTTTTTTATCATCTCGTAACACCGAAGCTTACGCGTATTTACAACGGGAAACACTAGTAGAAACAACGGCCAAACTCACGCGCGTATGCGCGTTTGGTGCACGCGAAAAAATAAGTGACTCATCGTTTGGCATTTCATAGATCGGAACTCCTCTTATTCTCGTCAAATTCTTCGTCAATCTTGTTTCCTCATGTGTGCTCGCAAATCGTATCGAGCGTCAACATTTTTCGAAGCTTTCGGTCGATTCGCAACTTAGATAAAATATGTCTTCGTAATTGACTAGCGTTACGTGCTACCTGTTTTGTTTTGTTATTTTCTCTCCCCCCACACAGTAAAAAAGATTTGTACATTTAAGAAACTTTTTTTGTTCGCAAACGTCCACGATTATTTTGTTGTTAATTTCACAAAAAAAATATTCGTAAAATGAACAAGATTTTTTTTGTAAAATTAACATGAAGCGAATTGTGGATGTTTAGGGACAATAAACGTTGGTACATATTTTACTGTGCATTTACGTTACTCATCGCTCTCATTTTCGAGAATCTCGAAAAAAAAAATTAAGTCACGGAGCACGGCTTAACGAATATACTCTAATCGCGAAATTTCAACGAGTCTCAATTTCGTACATTTCGTTCAGCCGCAGGAGAATCGGCGAGAAGTCTCGATTGCCTCGTCGATTTTTATCGTCTAAGTACCTTTGCCACTATAGTATTTTTTTTTCTTTTTACGCCACATTTATCGCTACCGTAGAAAAAATTCTTCGACTAACATAATCGCCTCGTCGAGACAATTTTTGCCTTTTTTAATATTTTTTTTCTAATTTAGCTAGTCGTATCGACGGGTCTCGAGGCCGCGCGCGTAGAAGCTGCCGGTATGAGAAGCCACTATCCGCAAGCCTAAGTCATTTTCCATGGCAACGCGTTTTTTTTTTTGCCTGGTTTAGCCATTTAAGCGAGGATCGTCTCCGGACCGACTGATTGTGCTAGCAGCCAGACATCGGCGGCCTTGCAGCTCGTCCTTCGTCTAGTAGTGTACGTAGAGAAAACCGTAATTTCAGTAGCGCTGCTGAAATTCGTGGTGCCATCTGTTGAAGTCGATGTGAAAGATTACGATCGAGCCGTTCGCCAGACCGGCCAGAAGGAACCTGAAATTACGTTGGAGAAAAAGAAGGTTACGGGTTTGTAGATTAAACGGTCGAAACTCCTTCACCGAAGAACGGCACTATAGGCAGCGCCGACAAAGTTTCAACGAAATTTTTGGCCACGTAGTACTCACTTCTGGTCGTGAGAGAGCGCCAGCGAACGGACGCTGCTCTCGCAGGTCGGGAAGGCGTAGAGCAGGGCAAGGTTGAAAGTCCTCCAGACCTCGACTATACCCTTATCCCCACCGGTCATCAAGTACTCGCCGTCTCTGCTCAGCAGTAGACACTGAAAATTTATGTTTTATGTTTTATCTTGAAGGAACGGAACTCTGTCGCAATATTCGTGCTATTCGTAACAACAATATTGTCTCGCAGTCTCTGCAGTGTTAAAAAAATTGTAAGTTTTATGTACCGGATGGAAGTTTTTATAGAAAAAGTGATACATTAAATTTAGTGTACAAATTTTACGTTATACGTTTTATCTCAACGCACTGAACTCCGTTGCATATATTCCTAATATTCGTAACAACATTACTTTCGCCACAAATAATTTTAAAAAACTAACGAACATTTACATTTAACATTAAACATTATTTTAAAAATGTACCTGGAGATTATCGTTGTGAGACTCGTGCCGAAGTCTCTTTCCATTGATGGTAAACGCAGCGATGTGTCCACGTTCGTAATTGACGACGATCACGCCCTCTCGCGACATCGCGATGTTCTCCGGGGAGTTGAAACCGTTTGGAGCTTCGAGTGATCTCAAGAGGTCGCCGAACGTCGTGTGCACCAGAACTGGGCCGTCTGTTTAGAGTAAAAAAATCGTTTTATGATTATGGAAGAAAAAATGTGTCGTCGTCGGTATAAAAAAAATTATGGATCGGTACACGTCCTTTTTTTTAAAGGTACTTACAGTAAGAGCCGGAAACGACGAGGCCGAGCTCGGCGGAAATAACTACCGCTGTGACCGGCTGCTCGTGACCCGTAAGTGTGGCACGAGGCGCAGGCGCTTCACTTTCGCCGACGATCGTTTGCGTTCTCGCGTTCCAGTGCCACAGCAAAACGGTGCAATCAGCGCTGCCGGAAGCGATGTAACAATCGGAAGTGATATTGCACTCGCTTCTCGACAGACACGTCACCACTCCGTAATGGCCAAAGACGATTTGGACTATCTTGGCTGAAAAAAAAACATCACTTAATTGTCGAACCTCCTTAAAATTATATCCAAAAGCGTAAAAAAAATGCTCAGGAAATTTAATGGCACTGGAAATTTTTGCGCATAAACTGGCATTTTTAATTTTGTATACAATTGTGATGAAAAATTAACGTACAGTATATTGGAAACTTTTGAAATACTTTACTTTTAATAATTTACTTTAATTTTACTATAAAAGTCCATTAACTTTTCATGATAATTGTACATTAAATTTCATGCACCAGTTTATGCATAAAATCTTAATTAAATTTACAATTTTTTACAAACAGAGAAATCAATTACTTATTTCATGCTTTTTGAATTTTAGCCGTAACATAAGTTACGACTAAAATTCAAAACCGAGCGAAGAAAATAACCCCGAACATATATGCATCTGCTTTCGTCTTTAAAAAGAAAAAAAAATGTTTCACTTGTAGAATTATATTTTCAAAGTAAACTTCCTCCAGCGAAGTGCAAACCGCAGCCGTTGCAACTCGACGAAATTCAATCACATGCAGATAACTTCGAAAAACTTATCGAGAATGTGTTTGTTAGTTTACCAGTTTCAGTGGAGAACACGCGGAAACTGTTGTCCCAGAATCCACACGCCACCAAAAACCTACTGTCCACCGTCGTTACGAAACAGTTGCTGCGAATCTTGAGCTTTTGACTGAAATTGTCGCCCAGGTGTCTTCGCAGAGCGGGGTTCGAGCTGTTCGCTGTTTGAGCTACAAAAAAAATAAAATGTTTGCGAATCCATTGCAATTAATGGTTTTCTACGTTAAGGACATCTACTCCTATATAAATTCTTCTAATCTAATACAAATTGATATAAATTTCTTCACAAATGTAGTATTCATTTGACTAGTGTGAAACGATCCAATTTCCAAAACAATTAAATTATAATAACAGGTTCGATTGGAAGAGTTTCACTTACACAAAACGGGATCCATCGACAGTGGTTGATTGATTGCTTGAGCTTGTGGGGTGTCGGCGTAGCTCGGTGATTGTACGGACGCTGAAATAATCGTTGAAATTAACTTTACGAATTCGATTCAGAGCTTCGAGTAGACGCGGGTTTTGTGATTATCGGTAAACTCACCGGCGTAATTGGTGTTCCAGCGATTGACAGCGAATTGCTGTCCGGTTGTAACAGTGACGACCGATGGCAGAGGCAATTGTGGATAAGTGTTCGCCGAGATATGGCAGATTGGCGAATTCGAGGGAAACTTTATTGTCATGCAGACGTCGTCCGGAATACTCGAGAACATCATCGGTGACTGGAAAAACGCAGAAAAAAATTAAATAAAAATCATCAATATAACGATAAAAAAATTGTTTATTGTATTCATAATCAACAATCTATAGATCAAATCACCAGATGCATAGCCGAACTCCTCGGCGGGTGAGGCTCCATGAGAAGCTGCGACGGGGTCTGGCCAAAGTTTCTTATCTGATTCTCGATAGCTTCCTTCATAACGAGATCCGTTATCGTGTCCAATTCGACGCTTCCCTCGTACGTGAGGTAGTAAAAGACGTTCGTCGCCCGAACCGCTTCGGGTCCTGAAAAAGTTTATATTTTCAATACACATATCAACCGACCCGTACCGATAATATCGGTAATCGAATATTAATCGTGTTGCCAATCGGGCATCATCGAAATTACGTATAAAAAAACGTTAAGCTTTTCATTTAAAATTAGGAAATAGAATTTACCCCGGACGATAAAAATTTTCCGGAAAATTATAACGGATAACCGGAGAATATCCTGAGCATCGATAATATCGGTAATTGATAATTACTCGTGTTGCCAAACGAACATAATCGAAATTACGCTTTAAAAAAAACGATATCAGGCTTTCGTTGAAAGACCGGAAATTGATTTTACTCCGAGCGATAATAATTTTCCGGAAAATTATAACGGATAACCGAAGAATATGAGACCGACTGTATGTCGATTTATCGTGTGCGTTTCCGGCCGGTGGTCCATTCCGGGCTCGCGCAAACGTGTTATGTATTACGGGGTGAGACGCATTGTCGCGCCCCGGCACACGTGCCTAATTGCTTGGGACGAGAGAAACCGAGAGGGCGAGAGACTCGAGAGCTGTGAGCTAACTAAAAATTAATTCCTTCCATACGCTCGCGACAGCCCGCGACCCGAAATCCACTCCGGGCTCCGGTTTCCCGTGACAATGTTCCGGGAAGCGCCGGATATAGAGGCGCCAGCGACAATTAACATCGGACAAATTTTAATTCGACCCGACCTCCTCCGTCTCCTCCTGAACTCTCCGGCCTATCACTGGCTACAGTGAGTACACCTCTCGAGAAACTCTCTCAAGATCGTCCAGACTCGCGGTCTCAATCTTGAAATTGTAACGCACACAAGCGGTCAATTACCTCTCTGCTTGTAGCCGAATATCAAATCGATCCACTGGTGAAGTTGGCAGGAAACAAATTCCGATTCGAGAGCCTGAAAAAAATACCAAAAAATCATTACATTCGGAAATTTGTAAACAAAACCCGATATACGGAAGGACAAATGGTAAAAAATGTTTAATTTAAGGTAGTACTAGCGCAATGACTGACGCCGCTTAAGTTTGAGAGGAATAAAAGAGAATTACGTTCACGTCTCGATCGGATAAAAATCTGAAAAAATCAAGCTTATGGAAGATGCTGATAAGATCGTTCGTTCATAATAATGATCCCAAAATGTTATTCGTTTCCGTTATGTTAAAATTTGTTTAAAATCGTAATTTTCAAGTATTAGATAATATTCTGAAAAAATTCATACGTATTCAGAAAAATTAACAAATCAATGTCTTAATAAAAAAAATTGGTTGCCGGGTAATTTGTTGCACAATTTTTTTTCAGTAATTCGTTATGAACATTCTGAAATTATTATTATGCACAAGCAATCTTTTCACCACCTTTTATATGGTAGAATTTTTTCAGATTTTTTTCTCATCGAGAAGTGTTTGTAATCTTTGTCTTTTTTCTCTCGAACTTAGGCGGCGTCAGTCATT